>CM070546.1:81404307-81579307 GCA_036346405.1 Phyllostachys edulis | reverse complement strand
TAGACTGCTATCTCCGTCTTCAAAACTTCGTAGGCAACGTCGTCAGCATCAGAGGGTTTGGGATCAATGTAGGTAGCCCGAAACACATCCACCCGTTGACGTGCTCCTTGGAGAGTCGCCCAAAGACACTCCGACTCAAGGACCAAGTCGAAATACGCCCAGAGGCTCTCCTCCCTTACTCGAGGTGTCTCGGCTTGGTCAACCCACTCACTCGTCATCTCGATGTAGCCATCGAAGCGACGGTAATCCTCCTAGAGACGTATAACGTCATTCTGGAGGACCACGTCGATGGCGAGGTTAGCTCGCCGGAAGAGGGAGACCATCTGGAAGAAGCGGTGGAGGAGGATGTCAAGATGGAGGAGGGAGACCATCACGTGCCTCGGCATAACCTTGGGTAGAGGAGGGAGGACATTGTTGGCACAGTGTCCTTCCGCAGCATCCGCTAGTGTACGGTTGGAGAGGTGCTCGTACAGGATGGCAAAGTAGGCCATCAATGCCAGCATGGCCAGAGACAGGGAAGAAGATTGGGGAGCCATTTATTTATAATTATATTCATTTGTGCTTGAGAGTAGAGTGGTGTGAGGATTCATCTTTGGTGGCGGATGGTCATTTTTAAAAAAACAAGGAGTAAATTCAGCACGTGAGACAAAGAGACGCATCGGGGAGCTGAAGCGGCATTGATGCATTTAAGAGATCATTGGGGTGACACTTAATAGAACCTCCTGATGAACCACAGAGGTCCTGATTTGACCCGATCTTTCAATGAGAAGATAAATTCGATAAAAGTCACTCAACTCTCACGATCCTAGCTACGAACTTGCAAGGCTCGAAACCACGCAATCGCTGAACTACTCGACAAGTCATTATCAACCGTGCAAGAATACCCAGAAGACCTGATCACGAAGATCAGTTCCTGCATACACCGAAGAAGCACGCAAGAACAAGATAAATAGCAATCTAAAATTGTGAATAGGAATTAAGATTGTATTGATAAGTGGGGTTCCGAAGACAATGTCGCTGTTGATCTCACTGAACAAGAGGACAAAGTATAAAGTAGCAAAGCTAAACTTCAATCGACAAAACCCAAGGAACTAGAGGGGGTGGCGGCCACTATGTATAGGAGATGGGAGGGCAGCCGTGGGTACTGTTCATGCATGAATAATGCCACGTGAATAGTACCAAAAACCTTAGGTGGCTGGCCATATGGGCCAAATTGGCCAAATCAGCCCATTTATTACAAAGCCCATGGGCCAACAATTGGTGACATAGCACCATGATATATAGACGTAGCACCATGACATGTAGATGAAGCTCGGCTCGTATGAGTAGACGTAGCTCAGTCCAACTGGAGAATATGGCAGTGTAGTAGTCGCAAGTCCTATCGAAGAAGATGCGGTTGAAGTAGAGGATACAGTGCAGCAGGTCAAAGTAGTGGTTGCATCCTTAGGGTTGATGTCCTCATCATCCTCCCTTTCTTAAATTTGAGTCGTCCTCGACTCAATCGTTTTCGCCAAGTCATCACTTTCCTGCAAAAGGTTAGTAGCAACAGGAGATAAAGAAACACGTATTTCTTCTAATGGACACAAAGATTCTTTGCAAATCATAGTATAGCATTCAGATTCATGTTTTTCCATGTCAATGCAATCAGATTTTGTAGCTAACATAACAGGAGCTTTCAATTTAATTTCACTTAGAGCTATAATCTTATGATCAACTTTTGTCTTCTCCTTACTTGTTCTCTCAATTCTTTCTAATTCATCCTTTAATATGGCAGCAGGAGACATTGGATGCAAAGTGATTTTATTTTCTTTATACGTGAAAGTATAATAATTAGATCTACCATGATGTTCAATTTATCTATCATATTGCTAAGGTCTACCTAACAATAACGAGCATGCTTGCATAGGTACAACATCGCAATCAACATAGTCATGATATGATCCAATAGAAAAATGTACACGCACAAGTTTAGTCACCATCAACTTATCACAAGAATTCAGCCATTGAATGTAGTAAGGATGAGGGTGTCGAGTGGTGGTCAAGCCAAGCTTCTTGACCATGTCTGTGCTAGCAAGATTGTTGCAACTTTCGCCATAGATGATGACTCTACATGAACGTTCCTTGATGACAAACTTGGATTGAAACAAAATGTGGCGTTAATTTTGTTCAGCAAGCT
This sequence comes from Phyllostachys edulis, assembly GCA_036346405.1. Classification (NCBI taxonomy): domain Eukaryota; kingdom Viridiplantae; phylum Streptophyta; class Magnoliopsida; order Poales; family Poaceae; genus Phyllostachys; species Phyllostachys edulis. The sequence continues at coordinate 81,577,131 of CM070546.1, read as the reverse complement.
CTATTTGAGCACTTAGCACACGCTGGACAACTAGGCTTTGGTACTTGTCAGATGTCTCATGGCCTAATTGTTCTTCCTCAGTTTCATCACTTGTATTGTTAGTTGCAACCAAAACATGTTCTTCCTCAATATCGTTAGCTGAAGTGTACTCACCATTGTCCTTGATAAGCAAACCTCGCTGACTTGGACAATCGCGCATCAAGTGCCCAAATCCTTTGCAATGGTGACATTGTACATCTCTAGATCGCCCTGTAGAAGCAATGGAAGAAACACTTTTTGCGGGAACTTGTACCTATGCTGATTTGTTTGCCTCAGGTACATGTGCAGGAGTGAAATGAGCAGCAGAGGGCGCACGGCTTGAGGAGGGTGCATCATGGCCAGAAGCGAAGGAAGGTGCCATGTGTTGTTGCTGAATTGGCCGACCTGCAAAGATCCTCCAATATTGCCCCTAGAGCATGATTATCGATCCTGCACTTCTCTTTCAGCTTTGTAAGCAAGATGGATTTCACGGTTTAATCAAGTATGTCCTGAATTTCACAGTTTAATCCTCCCAAAAATCTAGCCATCTTAGTATTTTCAGTTTCTTATAAACCACAACGTAACAAACCAGTTTGCAATTCTTGATAATAGTCCTCTATAGAACTACTACCTTGTCTTAAGCGCTGCAATTTATTAAGCAAATCACATGAATAATATAAAGGTACAAACCTATGCCTGATTGCTTTCTTCAAAGCATTCCATGTTCTAGGTATGTCCTGATGAGTACGACCATATTCACTACACCAAATAGATGCAAAATAAAAAAACTCACTAGTAGCAGCCCTAACTTTCTTATCTTTAGAGAATTCATGACAAGAAAATTTTTATTCTACGGTAAGCTCCCATGTGAGATAAGTATCAAGATCATATTTTTCAACAAAAGGAGGCATAGTGAATTTAATTTTACCAAATGCATCATTATGGTCACATACCCTCACGTTGATTTCTTCCCATACCTTGACGATTGTGACGAAGCCGATGATGGGTGCGATCATTGTGAACATTGAATCCATTGGTTTTCGTATCAGCAGTGTAGTTGTTCACGTCTTCTTCTTCCACCTCATCTGCCCAAGAGCGGGTAGCAGGTGGTGTACGGCGAGCAGGAGGATCCTCCACTCTTGGCTCATCCTGGGCCTTAGTTTCAGTAAGTGGCTGACATTCAAGGAGCGCAACGCGTGTGTGGAGCGCCGCGAGGTTGTCATTGATCCTATCCAAGGCATTGCGAACGCTCTCACCGAGCGAGTGCTCAATGTGCCGCACGAGCTCTCTCGTGCGAGGTGTGAGAGATCCCTCACTCGCGTGCTCCAAAGAGTGGTCATTGTTGTTTCTACCATGTGTAGATCCGTGTGACCCTGCTATCGTTAGTAGAAAACAAAGAACAAATCACAGTGTATATGTCCCTATCAACTACTAGGTTCTGGTGTTTCAACAGTCGCTCTCTCACAACGCCTTACCAAGTTCTTACCAATACAGCAAGGAAGTGGTACAACCAGTGGTTGGTTCGTGATACTCTCACTTGCGATTAGCCCAACGATTGCAAGGAACGGAACCTGCTGAGTTAGTAGGAATTGGAGCTCGGAAGGCTTCAATATGGTAGCAAGGATCAACAATAATCAAATCAGTTAATGCAAGTTGAAAAATCGTTCAAAGTACTAGTCAATGTTGTTGTTCCTAGCCTAATCAAAGCCCTACTAAGAGAAGTGTATGTACGCACACGCAAAGATCAATGTGACTAGATGTAAGCAATGGAAAACCTCACAAGAAGTGCTAGGAGAGACGCTAACCAACTACTCAAACTTCTTTGTAGGGGCACAAGATTGTTCACTCGATGTAGAGCGCAAAAACAGAATAACGTGCAACGAAAACAGCCTTCTAGTTTAAGCAGAAACAACAGTTAGTCTCGAGAAATGAAAAATAAAAGTTTTATATGGCTTATATATGCTTGTTTAATAGGTTTCAACGAGATCTATAACTTTGTAGTTGAGGCAAACCCCAAATTCCGAAGGAAAGACCGAAAGAATTGGCAAACACAGAAACCGAAAACTTGCGACGCTAATACGGGCCGGAGATAGCCAATTTTGGGGGTCTTGGAAGGTGATTTGTGTAAGTAGGTCATTTTTATTGGATGCATGACGTCTTTAGCTTTCCAAAAAGTCCAAAAACGTTGAATTCCGATACCGTATGCAAAAGTTATGCCCGTTTTACTGAAGGTGTCTCGGAAACAAACTCGAAATCGTTTCGGCCTCAAATTGAAATTGCTATAACTTTTGATCCCTTGGGCCAAACGTGCTAAATTATTTTGTGGAAGCTTGTGGATATATGAAGAAGGTTTGATGTGCTTTTCAAATTTCGAAAAGGTGGACACTCTTTTTCTCTTTTTTCTTCTCTCTTTTTTCCGTCTGTTCTTTTTTTTCCACTTGATCCCGAAATCAAACTCTCTTATTTTTATATTTTTCTTCTCTTTCACAAACCAAAACAAGATAGATATTGAAACCAAATTTGGAAAGCAAATCTTGAAACCGAACACAATCTTGTTAGGGCTCGGTTGCCGCAGTAGGAAATATGGTGGCGGTAGTGAATTGATGCGGCAGAGGTTTGACACAATGACGAAGCTACGCAAAGGAACATGAAGATGTAAACTAGACAATAACGAACTAGACTCTTAACTAAACTAGAGATCAGCAACTAGAGACGATAATGCAACCAAGAATTCAACAAGCAAAACCGAAAAGAAAAATTGCAAGGGCTCAAAGGGCTCGGTATAGATGATAGATGCAAAAAAAAAATTGGGCAATTTTCTGGACTCTAAGTATAAAAAATGAATCTACTACTAGAATACTGGAGATTCTCACCGATAAACTGTAGCTCTTATACCTCTTGATGAACCACGGAGGTCCTGATTTGGCCCGATCTTTCGATGAGAAGATAAATTCAGTAGAAGTCGCTCAACTCTCATGATCCTAGCTACGAACTCACAAGGCTCGAAACCACGCAATCGCTGAACTGCTCGACAAGTCGTTATCAACCGTACACGAATACCCGGAAGACCTGATCATGAAGATCAATTCCTGCATACACCGAAGAAGCACGCAACAACGAGATAAATAGCAATATGAAATTGTGAATATGAATTAAGATTGTATTGATAAGTGGGGTTCCGAAGACAATGTCGCTGTTGATCTCGCCGAACAAGTGGACAAAGTATAAAATAGCAAAGCTAAACTTCAATCAATAAAACCCAAGGAACTAGAGGGGGTGGCAGCCACTATGTATAGGAGAAGGGAGGGCGGCCGTGGGTACTGTTCACACATGAATAGTGCCACATAAATAGTACCAAAAACCCTATGTGGCCATATGGGCCAAATCAGCCCATTTATTACAAAGCCCATGGGCCAACAATTGGTGACGCAGCACCATGGCATGCAAACGTAGCACCATGCTCGTATGAGTAGATGTAGCTCGGTCCAACTGGGAGACTATGGCAGTGCAGTAGCCGAAAGTCCTATCGGAGAAGATGCGGTTGAAGTAGAGGATACAGTGCAGCGGGTCGAAGTAGTGGTTGAATCTTTAGGGTTGATGTCCTCATCACCTCCGCTCACACGCATTTTGTGACAACAAAAATGCACTCACAATACGGTAAACTAAGATGTCCCTTACGGTAATTAAGGAATCAAGAGGGTAACAATAAAGTTTACAACACTTTACAGTAAACACACTCAAGCATTGCAGTAAACCTTTAATTGCAGTAATACTAAAAGTAATATGCAATAATATATACTTGTGTTTTACTACGTATAACTGCTTGGGTTTTTTTTCTTTTTTGAATGGGCACAGATGTCTCGTATACTACTTGCATTGGGGCCACATTGTCCGAGTGTTTCCCCGTACTACACCAAATCGTATTCTCTTTCCAGCGGTGTGCTCAACCCTCAAAGGAATGAAAAACGCAAGGTCTCCGGCAAGCTCTACCGGCCCGCATTCCTGGCAAGAGCAGAGGCTATCTTCATTTTTAGCACCCTCTCACCCCCGGACCCTGCAAGGTTAGAGAATACCCCTATTTTCTTTAGTTTGAAGTTTTCTTCTCTCGCGTAGTGGATTATTCTAGGGTTCCACACAGTAAATTACCCCCAAACTTCATAATCTTCGCATCCCTAGGTGAATTTTGCCTCCAAATTTTTTGGAGTGTTTTGGGATAGTTTTTCTATCCAAATTTCAAGTAAAAAAACTCCTCACATGTAGTAATTCACAGGTTCCCCTTTTGTTTTTGTTTTTTTGCTTGTATCCCTGCTTTTGGCAGTAAATGAGGACATTCGGCGATGTAACATCCAAGGTGAGGAAGATCACCATCAAGAGCAGTCAGATGGCAATGGAGATTTACTTGGACCCCTCCGAAGCCAATCCCATCGCCTCAGATGCACCTGTCACAGACACTTGTGCGGTTGTTTCTCAGAAGAAACAGCCGAACAAGAAGAGAAAGGCAGTGGTGCCCGCAATAGAGGACGTCGTTGTCGTGTCCCCTCACGACGAGCCCACCCCCGAGACTGCCATGGAATGTTTGCGTATATATAACAGTAAATGCTCGTTCTTTTTATAGTAATTCGATAAAATCATCAATATATCTTTCTTTACACCAACGGTAAAGCATGAGTTATGATTGCAGTAAATATTAAGCAAAACGACAGTAAAATGATGTTACGTCGAATGCAGGCTCCGAGCGATAGGAAGAACGGACCTTGGACGACATGCATCAGGTGCACTCCTGCCCTCGTTGATGAGGACATCCCTACTACAATTGCAACTCCTAACCCTCCTAGCACCAAATGTCCCTATTACTCGGGCAAGAGCTAAACTTCTTAACCAACAGGTGAATCTTCTCCTAACCAAGCTTCCTTTTCATTCTCAGATAATCAAATTAAACTGTAAAATAGTATGGCCCTTAACATGACGATCTCCATCACCATGCTTCCTGTCCTCCGACCATCATGCTTGAAGGCTCCGACCGCATTCATCTACTAAGCAATTACTCCTAAAAGCTAGTAATGAATTACATAGGATAAGATCAAGCATCACAAGTCGGTACACAGACTGTTATACAATAATATGTAGCTCGGTGGCTATCACACAGCATGACACGCAGGCCATGTGAAATCCATTCATGCATCACATACACAATGGGCCATACTATTCACATCAATCTCTGCAAAACGAGTTATGCATAGAATCCAATTCTATCAGACGACATAAACACATACTACTACATAACGCGGTTACGACCATGATGGTCCCGCTAGGCGGTTAGCGGGCGGGGTTCGAAGGGGCAGCGCCCCTCGCTGGTCGAGGGTAGCACTCTCGGAAAATTTTCTTGAGACATGAATCTCATTCACGTAACCGAGCCTTGGAAATCATCGGATTAATCATATTAACCCTATTCCGAACCAATCTTATCACTGCCTTGTTATGACCACGCACAGTGGCATACTCCGATGGCGGAATTTCGACTGGTAGGAGTATCATGCAATGTGATCATAAACAAACGCAATTAACCATCTAGACCCGTCTACTAACACCAAAAACCGATCGATCTTATCGACCAGTGCCTAGATCGTTCCATCCATACGAACTGATTCAGGTTACCAGACCAAACCAGTAATAGATCCAATCTACTACTGCCATATATCCAATATATGCGACCGATCTAGATCAAAAACTATGTAGGATGGCTCTGATACCACTGAAGGGATACGGGTGGGCTACGCTAGCTGGCAATTCAAAAAATTCTACCACATAAATCAGGATGCCATGCAAGTAAGAGATCATAGATCCTTACCACCAGATTCGTAGTGCAGCGGAAGAAGAGTCGGAGCAGCCCGGTCCAACGAAGAGCACGTCGAGGTGATGGTCGTAGTTGATCGTCCTCATCCAGAAGCCAATCGACTTCCTCGCCAAGGTTGTGGATCGTACTCAAGTGCAACAGCAACCGCAGTAGCGCCTTTACGGTATCCACACGTTCAGGGAAGGAACACCGTACGCAGGTGTGCTAGCACCAAGTCGCACAAGAAGGCTCTCTCAAGAAGATGGTTGCTAGGGTTTTGGTAGAACAACTCACGTATGTCACCCATCCAATAGCCTCAAGCATCTCCTTATATAGTGCCAGTGACTGATCCTATCCGAACACGTTTGATGAATCGTATTCGTACTGGTTTGTTCCAACCCATTTGGTTCATGCGTAATCAGTTGTGACTTGGAAACTCCTTTCTGATCACGAGTCGTCAGCGGCTCCTAGTAGAACATAACGATTCCCGAATACACATGAATTATATCGGACAAACCTTAATGCAATATGATCTACGACCAGGTCATCATCACATACGACTAGCTCATATCTCTATATGACTAATTCGTATTTAGTCATGACCAGTTCGTAACTCCTTACGACCAGGTTTTGACCACTCTGTGATTATGTTCGATCAGTCTATGACCAACTCGTATCTCCATACAACCAATCTGTAACTGATCGAACTAAGGCACCTACTCATGTATTCTCCCTTTGCCACACGATATCTGGTTAAACTCCAGGTGAGATAATCTGTCATCCATGGACTGCTCAATACTTTCTCGATCGAGTGTCGGATAACTTTACGTGGTCGAACACTTCGACCGCTAATGGCATGGCTATGCACTTTCTTTATCTGACCACATCGAGGGGCCCAGAGATATCTCTCCTGTTATGTTAAGAGGGGCAAATCCCATATCTGACCAGTCACATTCCTCCGTATGTTTTACAGCATAACTGAAAGTTACCTTTATAACTACCCAGTTACAGAGTAGCGTTTGGCGACCCCAAAGTGTACTCTTACGCATGTAGGAAACCATGCTGATCTCAGGTCTAAGGATTATACATCATCATTGCTTGAGACCAACTGACGACACATAAAATCATAACAATCTCAACAGTGTCTCAAGGTGGGTCAATCCAACCCCATGTTCTCTAGCATGTGTTCACATTATTGATTCGATATCCCTATATCCATTACCAGTGTCATCAATCAATACATGTGCTGGTCGATAGAGTCACTAGTGTTCCGACCAGGGATACATTTAGAACGACATCATATAAGTTAAAAGAGTTTCACCAACAAGTCACATACTTGTTAATCTTATAACCAATGATTCATTCAAGGAACAGAATAATATTTATTCAATAACTCAAAAACATAGACGCGATACAATCATCTCTTTGATTGCCTCTAGGGCATATCACCAACAGTCCCCCACTTGCACTAGAGTCAATCATACAGGTATCGAATACCCATAGCTCTTGTGTACGCCTCATGCTTAGGTTGCGGGAGAGACTTTGTCAACGGATCAGCAATATTCAAATCCATGTGCATTTTGCATATCTTCACATCACCTCTCTTAATGATCTCACGAATAATATGATATCGTCGAAGTATGTGTTTGGACTTTTGATGCGATCTAAGCTCCTTAGCTTGTGCAATGGCTCCACTATTATCACAATAGAGATCCACTGGACTGGAAGCACTCCAAACAAAACCCAGTTCATTAATAAACTTTCTAATCCACACGGCCTCTTTTGCAGCCTCTGAAGCTGCAATGTACTCGGCCTCTATTGTAGAATCAGCAAATGTTCCTTACTTGGAACTTTTCCAGTTCACTACTCCTCCATTCAAACAAAACACAAACCCTGACCGCAATCTGAAATCATCCTTGTCGGTTTGGAAGCTAGCATCGGTGTAACCATTTATGACCAGCTCTTCCTCACCCCCATAAACAAGGAATGCTTCCTTAGTCCTTCTCAAGTACTTAAGAATATTCTTGACTGCTATCCAGTGACCTTCACCTGGATCTAATTGATATCTGCTCGTAGTACTTAGAGCATACGACACATCTGGTCATGTACACAACATGGCATACATGATAGATCCTATAGCCGAAGCATATGGGATTCTACCATTTTGTCTCGCTCATCAGTGGTCGTAGGACACTGACTCTTGCTAAGATTAATACCATGTGACATGGGCAAGAAACCTTTCTTGGAATCTTGCAAGTTGAACCGTTTCAACACCTTGTCGATGTGCATATCTTGACTTAATCCAATTAGTCTTTTAGATCTATCTCTATAGATCCTTATTCCAAGAATATATGCTGCATCTCCTAAATCTATCATTGAGAAGCTATTTCTTAATGAAGTTTTAACAGATTCAAGCATTGGAATATTATTTCCAACCAGTAGTATGTCATCCACATACAAGATCAGAAACACAAGCTTGCTCCCACAAACCTTCTTGTAAACACAAGGTTCTTCTTCATTCTTGATGAAGTCAAACCCTTTGACTACTTCATCAAAATGAATGTTCCAACTCCGAGATACTTGCTTCAATCCATAGATGGATTTATTAAGCTTGCATACCTTTCTAACTTCCTTTGGATCGAAAAAACCCTCGGACTGTGTCATGTACACATCCTCACTTAGGTTTCCATTTAAAAAAGCCGTTTTGACATCCATTTGTCATATCTCATGGTCGAAATATGCAGTAGTAGCTAGAATGATCCGGATAGACTTAAGCATCGCGACAAGAGAGAAGGTTTCATCATAATCAACACCTTGAATTTGTCTGAAACCCTTCGCAACCAGTCGTGCCTTATGAATGTGAACATTTCCATCCATATCTATCATTTTTTTAAAAATCCACTTGGACTCAATGGTCTTAACACCATCAGGTGCATCAACTAAGTTTCAAACTTGATTATCATGCATGGACTTTATTTTGGATCTCATGGCTTCATGCCATGACTCAGAGTATGGGTTCACCATTGCTTCTGCATAAGTTTTAAGCTCATCATTATTCAATAATAATACGTCATGCCCATACCTTATAGGCAATTGACGTGGCCTTTTTGATCTACGTGGGGCTGATGCCTCATCTACAGGTTTAACAACATTTTGTTCATTCTGTAGAGGTTCAGTAGGAGTTAAAATATTTTCAGATGGTTCCCAAATTTCTTCGAGTTGCACCTTGCTCCCACTGACTCCTTTGGAACGAAACTCTTTCTCCAAGAAGACACTATTACGGGCAACAAACACTTTGTTATCAACCCGATTATAAAAATAATATCCTTTAGTTTTCTTAGGATACCCCACAAAGAAGCACTTATTGGACTTGGGTGTGAGCTTGTCAGACGTCAAACGTTTCACATATGCTTCACAACCCCATATCCTGAGAAAAGACAATCCAGGGCTCTTCCCGGTCCATATCTCATGTGGTGTCTTCTCTACAGTTTTTGATGGAACCCTATTTAAAGTGAAAACCGCTATTTCTAGAGAGTATCCCCAGAATTGCAATGGAATATCATATTGGCTCATCATAGACCGAACCATGTCCAACAATGTTTGGTTCTGTCGTTCCAACACTCCATTCCATTGAGGTGTCCCTGGCGGAGTAAGTTGTGGAACAATTCCACACTTCTTTAGATGATCACCAAACTCATGGCTCAAATATTCATCTCCACGATCAGATCATAGACATTTGATTATCTTGCCAAGTTGATTCTGCACTTCATTCTAAAATTCTTTGAACTTTTCAAAGGATTCCGACTTATGCCTCATCAAATAGACATAGTCATATCTACTGAAATCATCAGTAAAAGTTATGAAGTACTGAAAACCACCTCTGGTTGGAGTGCTCATTGGTCCACATACATCCGAATGTATTATGACCAGTAGATCACTCTCCCTCTCACCTCTGGTTGTGAAGGGTGCCTTTGTAATTTATATGTTTCATTACAGTAAATCTCATACATCGTGTAGTCCTTTTCTTTTAACCAGACATGTACTTTTACGGGTTTTTATCCCCTTTGCAGCTCTTCCTCCCAGTTCTACACAATCAACACTCATCCGTCTACTACTTGAACATAGCGCAGAAGCACGTGAAAGTGCTGGACTCAAATGATTACAAGCAGAAGGGCACAAAAGTGTAGGACCATCATGATCCAGTGAGGAAAATGATTATTCCTCGTCTATGTGCAGCCCTGCATTCAGTGACTAGTGGAAAATTCCCGACTGTGGTGAACTAGAGGGTGCACACGATGGGGACGCCAAAGCATGTCCTAGAGAATGATTGTGCTTTCTTCTTAATGAAGTACTTGGAGTTCTGGGACGGCGAAAGCTTGACGCTGGCCACATGCATAGAACCGGTAAGAACTTCCCACCACCTGCAACATGCAGTATTCAGATGTATGGCATTTTGACACGTGCCCCTTTTGTCATGTGTATGCGGGAGAAGGGGAACGAGTACAGGGCCGAGCTTATGTTCTATCTATTGTACCACAAGGTCAACAGCATCAAGCCCCTCCCCAACGCACTAGTGATGTTTAGGCTGCACAGCAAGCCGAACTAGTTTTTTTGTTTATTTATAAGATCCCGTAAAAAATTGTAACTAGCAGTAACATGCCTTACTTTTACAGTAAAACCTATGATTGTCGAAAGAACTTGCGTAACAGATAGTAAAGACACATTTTCGGTGGATATACCAGTAATATCATGTTTAAACTACAGTAAAATGTTACCACGCTTACAGTGACTACTAAAAAACAATAAAGTGCAAGCTGGTTTATAGCAGTAACATGACGTGCCTCTCGAAGTAATATTAGGTGTCATTTATGGTAAACGATCACCGAAATCCATGACAACATTCAGTGAAACGGTAGTAAAACATTTTTTTAACGCCACGGGGTGACGCACGATCATCTTACCGACAGAATTTCACAACCATTTGTGTGTCGGGAGGTTTTTACCATCGATTTAGAACAGAACTGGGCCATTTTTACTATCATTTTGGCGCACGTGCAGTGGTTTTACTACTAATCTTGAGCTAGAGGCGCGGGTGTTTCCACACCGCGCGTATCGCAGGAACAGCGTGGGCCAACGAGCCATTTTACTACCGTTTTGATACGCATGCGAGGATTTTACTGAAGATCTCGAGCGGGAGGCGCGAATGCTGGCGTACCACGTGAGTGGATCATGGGCTGGTGTGCCACACGTAGCGTGGCCCAGGCTACGGCCCACGCACAGAATAAGCTATTCACCGCGCGAGCGCTGAATAGCGCTACCGTGTGTGTGTGCGTGTGTGTGTGTGTAGACACACACACACACACACTATTCTCTGGTTAACAAAGGACAAGAACAAGGGTTGTGGTCAACCTCTTCTTGAGTTCTTGGAAACTCTTCTCGTATTTTGCTGTCATACATATTTCTTATCCTTCTTGAGCAACTCTGTCATCGGCTTCGCGATCTTGGAAAAATTCTCGATAAAGCGACGATAGTAGCCTGCTAAACCGAGAAAGCTTCTCACATCGGTTACCGACTTGGGCTGCCCCCATGTGAGCACATCATTGACCTTGCTGGGGTCCACAGCTATGCCTCCTGCTGAAAGGAAATTGCCCAAGAAAGCCACTTCTTCTAACCAAAATTCACACTTTCTAAATTTTGTGTATAGCCGGTGCTCACGCAGCTTCTCCAACACTAACTTTAGGTGTTTACCATGCTCTTCTTCATTCTTCGAGTAGATGAGAATGTCATCTATGAAAATCACCACAAACTTGTCTAAATACTTGATGAATATCGTATTCATATGGCTCATGAAGTAGGCTGGAGCATTCGTCAAGCCGAAATACATGACGGTGTACTCGTACAGTCCATAGCGAGTAGAGAAAACAGTCTTCGGGATATCTTCTGATCTAATTTTTATTTGGTGATACCCCAACCTCAAATTGATCTTAGAGAATACCCAAGCTCCGGTCAATTGATCGAAAAGGTCATTGATCCGGAGCAGCAGGTACTTGTTCTTTACCATCACTTCATTTAGTGGACGGTAATTGACGCACATTCGCAGGGTCTTGTCCTTCTTCTTCTTCACAAAGATTATGTGACAGCCCCACAGAGACGATCTTGGATGAATGAAACTCTTCTCTTGCAGCTTGGCCTCTTTGAAATCGGGGCGATACCAGGCAGCAACTCGATAACAAATTCGACGTCCCGGGCTGGCGGCATCCCAGGTAATTCTTCAAGAAATACATTTGGAAATTCACTCACAACCTTCATGAATTTTTGGAGCCGACTTCGCATCAAGCGTGAAGAGGTGCGGTTCTTTCAATTTCGGCGTAATTCCAACTTGCTCGCTGGAGGAATTCGTGAGGGAGATGAATTTCATGGCATAATCAATTTATCCCTAATGTTGGGACAACCAATCCATGCCAAGTATCACATCCAAACTCGCTAAATTGAGGACGATAGGATTTGCCAAAAATCGTACCCCTTCAATGTCAATCGATACATTCTGACTCTCGTGTTTGACTGTCATTTCTGACCCCGGAGATTGGATTATCAAAGGAACATGCATGGGAACAAGTTGAATATCACCATTTGTAGCAAAGGATTTTGATATAAAAGAATGAGAAGCTTCTGAATTGAATAAAACAATAGCAGGACGAGAATTAATGGGAAGTGTACCCAACACGACGTCGAGTGCTTCCTGCGCTTCCTCAGTGGAGATATGATTGACTCGACCACGCCCCACATTCTAGAATTTTTGGGGAGCCTTCTAAGCTTGAGGAGGACCACGGCCTTGCCCTTGCTCTGGATTAGGGCGAGGGGCTGCTCCGGTCTTCACAGGGCAAGCATTCGCGTAGTGCCCTTTGTTGTTGCAGTTGAAGCAAGTAACCCTGACAGCTAGATTGTGGAGGTTGCCTTGCTGCCCTACAGGTGCTCGCGGTTGGAACGCGGGCTGAGGAGGGTGAGGTGCGAATATCGGCGGCCTCGGTGGTGGTGGAGCTTGAAAACAAGGCATCGAGGGCTGCCCGAAGTGAGGTCGGGAGAAACGATCGCCTGCTGATTTTTGAGCCTCCTTCTTGCACTTGCGAGACTCGTCCAGCGCCCTTCCAGTGTGCTCAGTGAAAATGACCTTATCGACCAATGTCTAGAAGTCGGGAAAGTCAATGACAGCTAGCTTGTCCTGCAGTTCTTTGGTCAAGCCATCCATGAACTTCTCTTGCTTGGTGGCATCGGTGGGCACATCTTCAAGAGCATATCGGGAGAGATGATTGAACTCTTGGAGATACTCAGTCACCATCTTGCGCCCTTGCTTGAGCACAAAGAATTCCTTCTTCTTCAACTTCATCAGGTCGGTAGGAACGTGAGCCCGTTGGAAGGCAGTGCGGAACTCCTCCCAAGTGACGGCTAGGCCAGTGAGCTGCATGGCGAGGAAGTTTTCCCACTACGAGTGTGTTGCACCCTCCAGTTGATGAGAGGCGAACAACACCTTCTCACGGTCCCGCCATTGCACGATGTTCAGCTTTCGCTCGACGAGGCGCAACCAGTCGTCAGCGTCAAAGGGATCTTCATACCGAGAGAAGGTAGGTGGCTACGTGCGGTGTAATTCAGAGAGTCCTCCCCGCGATTGATGTCCACCTCCTCCTGCTGATCCAAAGGAGCCAAATAGAACGAAGGTGTTTCGAGCGATTTGCTCGAGAATCCTCGTCTGATCCATCCGGTTCCGCTCAATTTGAGTGAGCACCTCGGCCATGGTGGGAGGAGGCGGGAGTTCCTCTTCACAGCCAGGTTGCTGAAATTTGGCTACTCTGGGTTCGTCCAGCCATCCTACTCCCACGAATTGGATTAGCAATAGCAACCAGATGCAAGATACGAAAGACGACATTAGAGAAGCAATCGACTAATGGAATATTAATCAAACCTGTGTGCATACATATAATTAATCAAGAATTGAACTCTAAATATTTGTACAAAGGCATAGGAGCCAGCGCAAAAACCATAAGACCAAGGATTAGTTTCCCGGCACGATTACCTCGCACCGAACGAACGAGCAATCAGTTGGGACAAAAAATTCAGATCAAAAACCATGTTTTATTGCATCTAAAGAGCATGGTAAAACTAGCTAGGGGTACATTTGGCACTAGCCATCTATTATCACATCTTACCCTTTCATTCCCCTGAATTTTAGTGGAATTACACTCTCATTTTCAGCCCTAACGACGAACTACGTGCTTGCTGTCCAGATTATGTGCTTGCTGTCCAGATTCGATAAACGGGCTCCGAGATGAAATTTCCTACTCCGAGTGCCTCCTAACTTCATCAAATGACAGCCAATAGTCCATATTTTCAACTCTCATTTATCCTCCAATCTGAAATTAAACGGCATGCATCTAGCTTTTGAAAGGAGATGAGAGGGAACACCTTTTGAAAAATCAAACATAGAGCAAGGTAAGATTGAGAAGCTAAAATAGGTAAAAAATAAAATCTGAGAGCTTGCTTAATTTTTCATAAACAATTTGATATTTTGAAACTAAAATTGTCAAATCCTTAAAGACGACCAAGCTAGGGTTACTACGGTCAGTTTGGCTCTGATGCCAAGCCTGTGAGAGCCTCGGGAGATTTAACTTGTAATGTTTAACTTTCCTAATGGTCCTAGCATCACAAGAAAAATTTCCCGCTCTCGATGTATTATGTACCTCCCAGGACAGTGGTACACATACACCTTCACAAACAAACATCAAGTCATACACAAGTTATTACAATACCGAAGTATTCATAATTTACAACATGATAAACATACAAAGTTCAGATTTCATACACAGGGCCGACCAGCCAAATAGCACAACAAAATACTGAGTTTGCAGCGGAACCAAAAGCCATAAGATGGCAGCGAATAAAAGCTAACTGGATGGCCTTGCCCACAAGGCAACCAACCGGTAAACCACCGAACTAGTAGTCGCACTTGTAGTCGATCTCACAAGGGCTAACCCATTGGGGTTCAACCTCCTCTACAGCAAGTGGACAATCCGGTTGAGTACAAAGTTGTACTCGCAAGACTTACAAACAACAGAAATAAGTAGATGCATTCCAGTATCAAAGGAAAGCTATTACACCAAGCAATTTTCAGCATAAAGGCATTTTGTTTGTAATAGAGTAATAGATTGTAAGGCAATTTGACCACATCTGTTTTTATTTGATTAAATAATAGTGAGACAATATTTAGAGACATAATTAACAACCTAGAGGTGACTGCCCACAGCCACCACAACATAGCATGAATTGTCCATTCGTACCACCCGATTTCAAGTTTTATCGAAAATGTAGAGTCTAACTCTTGCAAAACCTAATCCAGCGTGTCATAACCAAGAACGTGGCTACTCGACTAGATTATACCCTGCAATGGTGTACAACTTTACCCACACACCAGACCGCTCCTTTGTCAAGCTATTAAGCACCCTTCCTAAGGTATGCCGGTAGAGCTAGGTCCTACAAGACATCCAATGAAATGCATTAACTAGGAGCCGCCCTATGGTTGCGAAGATCTCCGTGAACCACCCTTGTGTGTGCAGACGGGGCTCCCACGGAGGACCCATACATTGTGTCGGAGCCACCGATAAAGCCTCAGCAACTACCGATGCTCCTCAGGTGAGGGAATCTACCCGGATCCCACCCCATACATTTCCATTAACAACAGAATATTTTTCTCACTAACAACTACCACCTGCGGCTCGGAGTCAATGCATGATAAAGTACTAAGCCAAGAGGGGTCTCATATACCCTCATGTGGATGCACACAATAATTCTAGGATCAGTGTAACACAAGATGTTCGGTCCTTGTTGACTTGGGCACGAACCACACACCCGATAAACACACCATTCCGACATCGGCCCAAGTCCAAATTCTTTTATTTTTTAGTTTTAATTTTCTAAATACAATACTTACATGAGTACCCTAGCCCAAGTAATTATAGTGATGATATAATGACCATCACCGAAACGATGATCCCCAATCTACCGAAACTAAGCATTGCTAAGCAACACCAACTCGTATACGGTATAATATGACTAGAACCCATCCATCGAGCTCTAAATCACAGCAAATATATTAACCTAGGTTCAGTGGCAAGGGATGAATATTTACCTACAGCTCATGTAACTACTAGGATTAACTACCTCTAACGAGAGAATTAATCATCAAATAGAGCATGCATACATACAAATAGAGCATGCATACATACAGTTGCAAAACAAGATAATTGTATCGAACAAAGTAGGATCAACATGATCAAATGAGGGGGTTGCTTGCCTTGCTAGGGACAGTCCAGATGCTACTGAGGATCACTTCCGTAGACACTCGTATCTCCGCAATCTATCGAACGAACGAGAAGAACCAATAAGAACGAATAACGCTGAAATTAAACAAAAAATCAGTTTCATCCTAAATGCATAAAAATTACACAGAAGGTATAGTATGATTTTAGATGAATTTAGCAAGAAGAAACAATTAAAACAGAGTTAGTATGTGAGAGTTATGCCTTTCCGAAAATCTGCCGGGAGAAAAATGCAAGAAAAATGACTTCGGTTACTATAGCCCGAAATTAATTCTTTTCACGAAAATTTCTTGGGTAGTGGTGGAGACAAAAAAAAAACTACATGGTCAGACAAATAATAAAATTTTAGGAACAACAAAATTGGATTCATATCGTTTGGAGTTCATATGAATTTTTAAAGTTAATTGAATTTTCAATGTAAAAATAATTCTTTTCTGAATTTAATTCTAATATAGAAATTTTCTATGATAGCAACATGTTTCAAACCTATTCTAAGTTAAAGTATAATAAAAATGGAAGCCAACAACATTGGTTTCACTCAAACTGGAGTTGATATGAATTAGTTATGAATTTTTAAAGTTATTTGAATTTACAATGCAAAATTAATTCGTTTCGGAATTTTAAATGGAATTAAATACTTTTTATACGCAGCTTGAGCTAGCCATGATCACTGACCAGTGGGACCACGGTCATTGCTGACCTGGTCAACGTTGACTCGATCAAACGGCCATAGGCCCACATGTCATTGACTTGGCTCACAGCATAGTGCCTAGACCTTTGTTCTATATGCACAGTGCTCGGCCTATGGGGCACACGCAGAGCAATTTACTATAGTGGGCCTGCCCGTCGGTGACTCCGAAGAAATCCCAAAGTTAATTAGCTCTATTAACTAAAGCTCGGGCCCACGTGTCATAGAGATTCAACAGCAATTAAACCGGCTTTAATTTCTGCTTAACCCTAACGACATGGATTTAGGGTATTAACTGCGCGCCATAGTGATGGTCCGAATTCGAACAGCAGAGGAGGCTCTCAGGCGTGACTTCACCGGGCTTGTCGCCGGCGATGCGGTCCATGCGGTGCCAACCAATGGCCAAAATGGATTCCCCTTGCCAGGGCGAACCTACCGGTACCGGTGGCGAGGCCCACGGTGGTCCGATGCGGTGGTGCGACGACAAAGAGCGGAGGTGGCGCTACGGCTCCAACAAGGATTTCGTACCGGCTTCGCTCGGGTGTAAGGAACGTGCGCATGAGCAAAGGGAGGGCACAAGGAATGTACCGGAGTGACGCGGAGAGGAGGAGGTGACTGGAGTGAGGCCGGCAATGAAGACCCATAGAGGCGGCGATGCGTCACCGAGGAGAGGACGACCTGAGCACAGAGGAGAGAAAAGAGAGGTTGGGGAAGCTCAAGTGAGTCCAGGAGCTGCTCTGAGAGGAAGTAATTGGACAGGATCTCACCGGAGATGATGCGGCGGCGAGTTTGGTGCTTACAGCTGGAGACGAGGAAGACAACGGCGCCGGCACGATTCTGCGAAAGAAGGGAAAAATTAATAGGGGGAAATTGATGGTGGTGATCTGGAACACGATATGACGCGGAAAGAGAGGGAAGGGAACCACCGAGTCGGCCGGAACGGCGAGGTGGCGTGGTGGCCAAAAATGGTGCTCGTGTTTTTCTTAGTGTTTGTGCTCAGGAAAAGAGGGGAAGGTATTCAGCTTGTGGTGGCGAAAGGTCGAGAAGGTGAAACTCCAGGGAGCTTTATAGAAGCCGGGGCAGACAAACATGAGGGGGAGTGCTTGGCGCTGGCATTGCCACTCTCGGCGCACTGACGCATGAGTGCCCGAGCGATCGAGGTGATGGCGACATGACCGGGGCATGGGCGTGGCCAGGCGATGCGGGCGATGCTGAGGGGAACCGTGGGCGCTCGGTGGGCGGACAGCTGGGCGGCATGGGCGACAGAGCTAGATTTGGGTGTGCACAGGTGCTACTGCGCCGAGCGCTGGCCGCATGGAAAAGAAGGCCTGAGGGTGGGGCCTGCAACTCAGTGAAAGAGAGGAAAACAAAAGGGTTTTCTGATTTTCCAAAATGGCTCAGGACTAAAGGGAATTTTTAGATATAGGTTTTTAGCTCCAAAAATTATGAAAATTTTAGGGGAGGTTCCTGACATTGTGTATATCATTGTATAATTTTCACAGTATTTTTATTATTATAAAATTTTCTCTAGAATTATTTTAAGTTTCTATGTTTGTCATTTGACTTTTGATTCTCTAGTTTGACTGGCTGCTTAAAAATAGCAAATTAATTCTAAAAATTATGAAATTTTTAAGGTGAGTTTATAAGTTGTTCCATAACCTAGAAAAAATGTCCCAGGCACTGTTCACAAGATTTTTCCCAGAGTTTAAATTTAAACATTAATTTGAGCGCTTGAAGTCTTGTGATTATGAAATCTAGTCAAACAATTCTGGAAAAATTCTCATGTACTGTTTAGGTGATCTATAGTTTATACAGATTATTTCCAGGCCCTTTTTAAAAGTATATTTGCACCAGATTGCCATTTGGTCTAGAACATCCACCACTTAAACTTCAATGAAAATTCAAAAAAGATGAATGACAAAATAATTCAGCAAAAGTTTTAAAAAGATCACATTTATATATATTTGAAACACAAACCCATAGTTGGGGATGTTACAGTGACAGTAAATTGTGTATTAGTTTTACTGCCTGTTTTCAGTATACAATTACTCGAGCCAATACGTCTAACAGTAAAACACAACGGGTAGCATAGTAGTCGTGTTCCCTTTTTTACCGCTAGACTACACATGTGGACAAGTTATCTTTTTGACTGTACAAGTCTGTGATAGGAACATTAAACCCTAGCTATCTGTGAGGGAATTATGTTAGTTTGTTTCAGTGAGTAGCTCTAACGCAGTAAATGGTCATTCGCATGATAGTAAAAGTGAATGTATTCATAAGTAAATATGTTTGTATTTGTTTTACTGAGTATGTACAACGAAGTAAATGTTTATTTACGGGACTGTAATAGTGAATGTGTTTATAAGTACATGTGTTCAAAATGTTTTACTGAGACTGTATATATAGAAGGCAGTAATCATAAACATGCGATCCAATAAACGTGTTCATCATAAACAGTAAATAGAAGTCCAAACAGATCTTCATTTGTATTTCTTTATGGCCAAAAAGTGTGGCCAATCACTTCTTACAAAAGATTAACAAAAACTAGAAACCTAAAAGATGAAGTTTCTAGTGGCCAAGGTAGGATCCTATCTCAGTCTTCAAAATTTCGTAAGCGATATCAGCGGCATCGAAGGGTTTAGGATCAGCGTAGGTAGCCCAAAACACGTCCACTCGTTACCTCACTCGTTCAAGATTCACCCAAAGTTTTTCCGACTCAAGAACTAAGTCAAAGTGCGCCCAGAGGCTCTCTTGCCTTGCTCAAGGGGTCTCGGCTTGGTAGACCCACTCGCCCGCCGCCTCGATGTAGTCATCAAAGCTACAGTAAGACTCCTGGAGACGTTCAACGTCGTTTAGGAGGATTGTGTCGATGGCGAGGTTAGCTCGCCAGAAGCTTGAGACCACCACGAAGACACGACGGAGGAGGATATCCAGACGGTGGAATTTGGCCATCCGGTTCCCCCGCATAACCTCGTGCAGAGGAGGGAGGACAATGTTCAAGACAAGCCTTCGCAAAGATCCGCCAAAGGTACTACCGAGAGGTGCTTAAACAAAATGGCTAGGTAGGCCATCACGGCCGGCGATAATGAAGAAGAGTGGAGAGCAATTTTTAATTTTTATTCGCTTGTGTTGGAGGGTGAAGAGAGTAGAGTGATGTGAGAATTCATATTCGGTGGCGGATGGTCATTTTTATAAAACAAGGTGTAACGTCGGCGTGTGAGACGAAGAGACACATCAGGAGCTGTAGTGGCAGTGGTGCGCTTAACAAAGCATTCATGCGACGCTTAATAGAACTTTTGTTCACACACAAGTTTAATAGTAAAACCGTACTCATAGTGTAGTAAAACCAATTCGTACATACAGTAATTATGAAATCAACAGGTGGCAGTAAAGTTACTAGTACCTTATTGTAAACGCACATGAGAAATTCAGTAAAAGTTTTAATGCACTAATATTGTATGTAATATGAGTAATTTTGTACTCAAGTGTACTGCGAGTAACTGTTAGAGGGTTTTTTTTTCATTTTTGAACCCGAGCGGAAGTTGCGTATATTACGTGCATGGGGGTCGCACCGTTCGGGTGTTTCCTCACACTACAACAAATCATATTTTCTCAAAAAAAAAACAAAAAACCCAAGGTCTCTAGTGATCTCTACCGGCCGACATTCCCGACAGGAGCAGAGGCGATCTTCGGTTTTAGCACCCTCTCAACCCTCGCACTTCTCAAGGTTAGAGAGAAAAAATGCAATCCCCTGTTTTTTGTTTGTATTTTTTTTTCTCTCGCGAAGTGGAAATTTCTAGGGTTCTGCACAGTAAATTCACCCAAAACTCCATAATCTTGCTACCCTGGGGGATTTTTCCTCCCAATTTTGAGCACAAGTTAAAATTTGGGAGCGCTTTTTCTCTCCAGATTATAAGTAAATCAACTCCACACATGTAATAAATCACACCATCCCCTTTTGGTTTTCTGTTTGCTTGTACTCCCGCTGTGGTAGTAAATAAGGACATCTGGTGACACCCCCTCCAAGGTGAGGAAGGTCACCATCAAGGACAACCAGACCGCACTGTCGATTTACTTGGACCCATCGCCGCAAGAACATCGAATGCACCTGTCATAGACGCTCACGCTGGTGTTTCTCACCAAAAGAGGAAGGTAGTGTAGCTTGAGGACACAATCACGGTGACGCCTTCCGATGAGTCCATGCCTGAGTCTGCCATGGTATAGATGTTCGCATATAGAAGTAAATTCTTATTCACATTATAGTAATTTGTTCATCATACCGTCATGTCATTTACTTAGCAATAAAAACGATATATGTTGCACTAATTATGCAGCTACACCATCAGTAAAATCCTGTTACGTCGAATGCAGGCTCCAACCGATAGGAAGCGTGGACCATGGACGACGTGCATCAGGTGCTCTCCTACCCTCGTCGTCGCCACCATCGGCGAGTTAGGGCAGATGAATGAGGTTTAGAGGCTAGGATTCGGTGGTATTTTGAAGTTCAACATCGAGGCACTAGAGAGGAGGGATCTTCTATGCTTCCTAATGGTCAAGATAGACCCAGTCGAGATGGTTATCCGTACCGGCAGCGGAAGGAGCATGCCAATCACGCTCCATGCCATGAAGTGCGTTCTCAGGATTCCGTGCGGTAGCAGGGATGCACCGATAGTGACCCAAGGCACAGGGACCATCGAGCTGGCCGAGCTAAAGCGACTGCTTGCGGTGTAGCAGAACGCCAATGTGAAGAACGCGATGCTGATCGAGCGGATAAAAACCGGTGGCACAGACGCTGTGGCGATGAGGTGTTTCTTCCTCATCATCTTTAGCAAGCTCCTGTTTCCGACCACCAACATCAATATAACGGGGAAGGATGCATTGCTCACGAAGAATCTTGACAACTTCCCCGGCATCAACTGGTGCAAGGCCGTCTGTGACGTCCCACCCTGTGATATACAGCAAAGGTCCGGGAGGACCCCCTTTTTTTTTGAGTTGCGGTACTACCGCATGGAGGAGCGGTAGTACCGCTCGGTCTTTACCGAGGAGGTGCGCCTGACCTCCCAGAGGTCTTTAAGACCTCCCGGAGGTCTTAACCACCAGACCTCCCAGAGGTCTTCAAGACCTCTGGAGGTCTTGGCCAACAACCCGCCAGAGCACCTCAACAGATATCTCAGGGAGGTCCGACAGATCTCCTGTGCCAAGTCCCGGGACTTCTGGAGGTCTGCCTCTGCAAGACCGAGCTAGTCCCAGATCAAATTGGCTAGCTCGCATGTAATCGACACGGGGTAACCAAATCCATACAACAAGCTTAAAGAGAAGACAAACCAAAATAACACATATATTAACAAGTGGCCTTATGGCCAAGGTTTGTATAGGGGTGCCACTAAAGGCTAACAACAAACGAGAACAACAAGACAATGGAGGCGAAGACAAAAACACAAGGTCCATTCGGCCAGCCCAGGCTACCAAGTGGAGGACGCCACCTCTCGCAAGAAGGTCTTCAAGGGTGCTCCTCCCGAGAGCACCTTTGGACCACCTAGAACTCCAACCTCTGTGATCAAAACAAAGGGGCACAAGCCAATGAGTACCTTGAATGTACTCGGCAAGCCATGGGTAAGGTATGCAAGTAATAATCATGCATGGCTTGACAAAGTGAGTCAGATGGTTAGTTTATGTAAAGCCAAAGTGACAAGAAATAACATAATAGATTGCAAAGCTCAAGCTAGAAAGCATAATTCATAGTAACTTTTGATTTTTAAAGGGGCAAGGAGCACCCACTCACTCCCAAGGCACCAACCCAAGACCTCTCTGGAGCACCCACTCCAGAGTACCACAAGACCAGCCCCTGAACCACTATGTGAGCCAGCCATGACCCCTCTAGAGCCGGCCAAGGACTCTTCGAGGCACAAGCCATGACCTCTCACCAAAGCGCCCAGGGGAAACACATTTTCACAAAAGAATTCTAACCCTCATTCAAATCTTGGGCATGTCCATAACCGAGGACGCGGCTATTCAACAGATTTACACTCTGCAGAGGTGCACAACTTTACCCACAAGAGGTAGTCGCTGATATTTCACATGTTACCTTAGACATGCAAATCAAGTGGAGACTACCACCGGCTTTACAAGGTCCCGCTTCGACTCGACCACCAACATTAAGGTTTCGCCATCACGGTGTCGTATAGCACCGGTGGCCCCTCTTAAGCCATGGTGCTCCATCAACACCTCCTCTACCTTGGAACCGAATCGAGAACAAGACCAGTTATTACTCGGTCCACCCCATAATGGACATGTGGTTGCATGGTTTGGTCCAGATCAATGGCTCCCAAGGTTCGATCCTTAAATGGTCAGCCAAAGAGGCATTCCACAACCCAAATGTGACCCAAAGAACAACTTGGCACCCAGTGACTCCATGGCTACCACCCTTGATCACCGGGTGACTCCATGGCTTCAACCCTTGAGCACCCACTACTCGCCTCGCCAACTCGCCCGAGCAAAACAAACTTTTAGGTTCAACTCGCCAAAGACCACCCACCTGGCACAACATATTTTAAAGTGGTCTCAAGACCACAAACAACACAACTATGGCTTCAACCCTAGTTGCTTATCGCTGGCACCAACCAAAGTTCCATAATTCATTAGTCAAGATTAAGCAATAATGATGATTCATGAGGAGACCCACGCCTACTAGAGCAAGGCTAAGCAAGAACGATACCCATGTTGGCAATAGCAATACAAGACCAACTAACAAGACCATCCTAAGGTTGTCAAAGGTAACATGTCAACATGTGGATTACCAAATAGTCGAGGAGGCATAAAACCAAGAGGTATTTAACTAGAGCCCAAACCATTTTATACAAATAGCAATGCAAGTTTAACAAATCAAAATACTTTTGCAATTGGGATCAAGATGGTCAAAGGTCCCATGACTTGCCTTCAATGGCGGGTCATTTCTTGAAGCTTCAACCGGGTCTTTGGATCTTCAAGCTCCTTAGTACCCACGGAATCTACACGTTGCAAAGAAAACAACTAAATAAAGCAGCTCAAAAAGGAACCCGAAAAGAACAAGCAAGAACAGAAAGAAAAGATCCATAGAAGGGGAGGTCCAACAAGGAGGAAGGAGGAGGTCCGAGAGGGAGGAAATCCCACGGGAGGGAGGTCCAAGAAGTAAAGGGCTCGGACTCAAGGAGGTCCGAACCAGAGGAGCTGGAGAGCTTCTCGGACAGAGAAAAGAGGGAGGGGAAGAAATGACAAACAGGAGCAAATGGAGGCCCCCGTGCCCTATTTAAAGAGCAAGGAACAGAGCACCAACACAAAGAAACGACCGTGTTCAAGGTATTAGGACAAGGGCACACCGCCACAAAGTAAGAAAAGAAATAAAGAAAGCAAGGGATGTGACACAAAGTAGAAAAAAGTACAAAGGTAGGTGGCGAGATTTAATGTGACTCAACCCACATCAAATGTACTTAAGACTGCCAAAGGGGCCAGTCAAAAGGTGCACAGACCAGTCAAAGACATGGTCCACGGTCCAAAGAGGAGGTCCAAGGAGGAGGCCCAAGAAGGAGGTCCTAGGACAAACAGGGAGGTTTAGACCTCGAAGGTCTAAACACAAAAGGGGAGGTCTGAACCTGAGGGAGGTCCAAACACAACAGGGAGGTCTGAACCAAAGGAGGTCCAAACACAACAAGGATGTCTGAACCTAAAGGAGGTCCAAACACAACAGGGAGGTCTGAACCTGAGGGAGGTCCAAACACAACAAGGAGGTCTGAACCAAAGGAGGTCCAAACACAACAAGGAGGTCTGAACCTAAGGAGGTCCAAACACAACAGGAGGTCTCAACCAAAGGAGGTCCAAACACAACAAGGAAGTCTGAACCAAAGGAGGTCCAAACACAACAAGGAGGTCTGAACCTAAAGAGGTCCAAACACAACAGGAGGTCTCGAACCCGAGGAGGTCCAAACACAACAGGAGGTCTCAACTCGAGGGAGGTCCAAACACAACAAGGAGGTCTCAACCAAAGGAGGTCCAAACACAACAAGGAGGTCTCAGAACCTAAGGAGGTCCAAACACAACAGGAGGTCTCAGAACCAAAGGAGGTCCAAACACAACAAGGAGGTCTCGAACCAAAGGAGGTCCAAACACAACAAGGAGGTCTGAACCTAAAGGAGGTCCAAACACAACAGGAGGTCTCGAACCAAAGGAGGTCCAAACACAACAAGGAGGTCTCGAACCAAAGGAGGTCCAAACACAACAAGGAGGTCTGAACCTAAAGGAGGTCCAAACACAACAGGGAGGTCTGAACCTGAGGGAGGTCCAAACACAACAAGGAGGTCTGAACCAAAGGAGGTCCAAACACAACAAGGAGGTCTGAACCTAAAGGAGGTCCAAACACAACAGGGAGGTCTGAACCAAAGGAGGTCCAAACACAACAAGGAGGTCTGAACCAAAGGAGGTCCAAACACAACAAGGAGGTCTAGACAACAAAGGTCTAAACACAAAAGAGTAGGTCCTCAGGACCAGAAGGTCCAAAGACGCTGTAGCGGAGGTCCTATGGACGAAGGTCCAAAGACACAACCACGGGAGCTCCTATGGACGGGAGGTCCAAAAGACACGCACGAGGAGGAGGTCCTGACGGTTAGATCTCCAAAAGGGAGGTCTAACGGTCAAGATCTCAAAGAGGAGGACCTGGACGGTCAAGATCAAAAGGCAAAGGGAGGTCCTGGCGCTCAAGATCTCAAAAAGAGAACCTGAACGGCCAAGATCTCAAAGGGGAGGTCTGAGCGGCTAAGATCTCCAGAGAGGAGGTCTTAACGGCCAGATCTCAACAAGGGGGAGGTCTGAGCGGCTAAGATCTCCAGAGAGGAGGTCTTAACGGCCATATCTCAACAAGGGGGGGAGGTCTATTTGAACCCAGGGGAGATCCAAATAGGCAAGGGAATTCCTAAAGGACGCAGAGGAGGTCCGAAGGAGTTCTCGAGGATACAAAGAGGTCCATGCGGACATGGGGAAGTCCAGAGGGACTTAGGGATGCCCAAATGAACACAGGAGTTGCCAATGGGCGTTGAGAGGTCCACTGGTGGCCAAGATAAGGAAAAGGAGTCTAGATAGAAGGAGGTCTAGACAGAGAAAGGTTTAGGCCGAGAGGAGGTCCAGACACAAAGAGATTCAAACCAACAAAGAGGAGGTCCGGACTACAGGATAGGCACAAGGAAAAGGTCCAAAGATCGAGGGGTTTGAAACACAAACTGAGTGGTCTAAACCCAAAGGAGGCCTAGGCCGACAAGGAGAGAAAGAAAGAGAAGGGCACCCAGACACAAAGAGGTGCAGGAAGGAGAAGCCAAACCCTAAGGCACACAAAGCACAAGAGGAGGAAAGGAACACACCAACAAACTCCCAAAGGAAACCGAACGATTTAGTTCAAGTTTAGATTAGTCAATTAGAGCTTCTTTTGAAAACTCAGGTTAAGCTTTAAACTCTCACCAAAACCAAATGGTTATTTTTAATTTTTAAAACTCCGGAAAAACGGGACGTTACACCGTCATAGACAACCTTAGGTCATCCATGCGTAACTTGAACAAGAAGAAGGACAGCACCACCAAGTCCATCAGCGAAAGCACCGCCTTCGTGCTTGTAAGTCCCACAGTAAATCTATATGTTGCATTCGGTAATTTGTACATTGACAAGAAGTAAAATATGTAGGTCAAGAACACAGTAAATAGGAGTCTTAAAACCCAGTAAAACAGAGCACACACCAGTAAAAGGGTTAACACAAAAAAATGTAGCTTACTACACGCAATAAATACATGATTCAACTTTTGTAATACGAACACTAACAAGCAGTAAAATATGTAGGTCATGAACACAGTAAATAGAAGTATTACAACCTAGTAAAATAGAGCGCACACACCAGTAAAAGGGCTATCATAAAACGTAGCTTGCTACATTCAGTAAATACATGCTTCAACTTTAGTAATACGAATACTAATAAGCAGTATAATTTATGTCATAGATTTACTACCCCGACAACCTGAGGTGCATCTACAGCATCGATGCTGTCGAGACCCCACGCGTCGCACACTTCATGGTCACCCTCGTTGGCAAGATCATCGTGCCTGACAGGGCAAAGGCCCTGGACAGGAGTGACATCTTTGGCAAGCTCAGCGTGAGTGGTCTATTCTACTTTGCACGTTTAGCAATAAAACAAGATGTTCATTGCAGTAATGTTCATCATATACCACAGTAATTTACTTGATATCTTTTGAAATAAAAAATGGCTAGCTTAGGAGCAAGGAGTGACCTGCTACTAGCACTGCACGCCAGCACAGGCACACCTACCAAATGAACCCATACAACCCGCTACGGGCAGTTTCCGAGCTTGCGCGCATTGCTCGGTGACGCGGTGGGATCGATGGGCAAGGGGAAGCGGTGCCTAGCGATGGAGGCACTAGAAAAGTTCAACGACGAGGCCAGGAGGGCAATGAGGTGGACGGAGAAGGCCATGGCACAAATACAGAGGCCGCAATAGAAAATCGAGACGGCACAGATGAAGGTCGTCAGCATCATCAGGAAGTTGCTCGAGACGACAGATGTGTCTAGATCGGCGTCTCATGCAGGCGGGGCAGAAAAGGCAAAATGCAGCAAGAAGGCGCAGGCATCGGAGCGTGCGACCTCAACCCCCACACCGATAAACACAGTGATCCCAGACACTTTGGCGCAGCTAGCGTAGGAGATTCCCAGTCGCAGCAGTGTCGCCGTCATCGGCTGCGGCGCAACCACCCCCCACGCTCGTTGATACTGTCGTCCCGACGCCAGCGGCTGCAGTCATCCCGGTAGAAGTCTCACTGGCTACCATTGTCACGCCAGCACCCCAAACACCGGGTGAGTCCGCCATCCCAGCTGCACCAACGCTGGTAGCAGCATCGCCGCCTACCCCGGTGCATCAAGAAGGCGTAGTCTACGTCCGAGCGTCGACGTTTTTCCCTCTGACTCTAGAAGAGGTGGAGGACGATGGAGCTCAAGCAATGTTACCGCATCATAGTAAAAGAATGTACTATTAGCAGTAAATAGACACATTAGATACATTAAACAACAACAACACGGTAAACTAATAAATCAAACACACCAGAGCGAGAAAGGTGCATGCAGCAATTGTGTTCTCTCAACACAATAAACAATAAAGCAAAACACAGTAAATTTACATGCATAAGTTTTACTGTTGTCGTGCAGGCCAAAAGTGCGGTGGCGACGTCGCAACAAACATCGACAACATAATAGACTCGATTAAAGCCAACATGATCCCGAGGATACATCCCGTTGGATTCGCTACACAGGCTCCAATTGAGCCGGCGGTTGCGGCGGGTCACAGGTTACTGCCCACCATCCCGGAGCAAACCGAGGTACTGAATGCAGTAAAACGCTTACGTATGATCAAGTAAGGTTGTTCATTTTTAACAGTAATTCATATTTGATTTATTTTTATCGCAGGAGACAGTAAACGAGGGCTCCAACGATGTTCCGTTAGAGCTCCCGACAATAAAGGAGAACACGGAGGTAATGACACAGTAAAACATGAGAGGAAAACAAGTAATTTTACTGACTTTTGACAGTAACTCGATCCATTTTTTATCACAAGGGCCAGTAAAAAGGGCTACAACAGACGCCCCGAAGGTGCCTCCGCTAGTAAAGGAGGTACATAAGGCTTCCACCACCGTGAGCAAAGTCAAGGAGGCGCATGTGACTAGTGTCAGCGCGTCAAAGGTACATACTGGGGCCACTAACAGTATTATGTGACACATATAGTAATTTGTTGAACTCATGACAGTAAAACAAAGTTCTTTTTTTACCGCAAGAACCAACAAAAGAGGGTGCAACGAGCGCTCTCAAGGCTGCTCTCCCAGTAAAGGAGTGAGAGAAGGTGTTTGTCGATGCGCGTAAAGACCCGCCGGGTAGACCCAACGTGGCAAAGGTACAGGGTTCATAGCAATAATTTATCACAATATTTTCAGTGAAGACACTATAATATGTTAGTAAAACAAGAGACCCTTTTTACTGCAGGATGTCAGCGTCGTACCAAAGATCCAAATAAAACTCGCATTTGCCAAGCAGGCAAAGAAGACGAACACAGCGGTGACCAACAAGGTGGTACCCGTGGAGAAGACCACTATTGGGAATAGTGTGGCTTCCTTAATCCAGAAGGGCACCGGCGACGCTGGTGCATTTGGGAAGAGGCTAGCAAAAGCTCCTAGCAAGCTGGTGTCAACATTCAAGTTGTACATCCCGGCTAGAAGTGCCTATCGCCACGGCTATGGAGGTAAGGGAGATAATATGCATGAACGAGAGCCTCAAAAGGTAAGAGAATATCTCCACCTTTTACCGATACAACAACGTTGTTTTACTGCTCGATCAATATACATTTTATTGTGTTGCATCATTTTTATCACTCCCCATTTTTTACTAGACATACACGTATGTTTTACTGCTAACACAAATATTATGTACTGCAGCCTATATC
Source organism: Phyllostachys edulis (assembly GCA_036346405.1). Taxonomy (NCBI): domain Eukaryota; kingdom Viridiplantae; phylum Streptophyta; class Magnoliopsida; order Poales; family Poaceae; genus Phyllostachys; species Phyllostachys edulis. The sequence goes on along the minus strand of CM070546.1, from coordinate 81,547,714 downwards.
TACTCTAGTCCAAGCATGGGAACATAGCGGCCACTGGAAAAGACATGTTGGAGTCGTTCAAGGACAGCGGATGACTGAAGACATGTTCATCTTGTACTTCATCGGGTGCTTGTGCCAAGACGACGTCGACCTACGGTCGGACAGCGATGGGTACAGGATGTTCCTCCCCATCGAATTGTCGGTAAGTTGTTTTTCGCAAAAATGTTTTTTACAGTAAATGTTTACGCGCATACCAATAAAGCATATCGTCACCCATCGGTAATTTTTCAACAACTGTGTTTTGCCCATCGACAGAAACTGCCAAACATAGAAGAGTACGTAAAAAACGAGCAATACAACAGCGAACAGGTCGTGAGCATGCTGAAGGAGCATATGGGGGGTGGACATCACACGCGTAAGCCTGGTAAGTAATTTTTTATTCTCTGATCGCGCTCCCAGTAAATAGCGCTCATGATCCAGTAAATTCCATGTTTCATTACAGTAAATTTCAACAATCATATAGTCTTTTTTATTGGACATGTATTTTATAGTTTTTTTGTTTGTGAATCTTCCTCCTTGTTCTACACAACCCGCATTGGTCCATTTACTGCTTCAACAGGGGGCAGAAGCGTTTGGAAGTGCTGGACTCCAACAATTACAAGAAAAAGGGCACAAAAGTGGAGGACCACCACAACCTAGTGAGAAGCAAGATTATCCCTCGTCTATGCGCAGCCCTGCAGTCCGCGACAGGTAGGAAATTCCCCATCGTCGTGAACTGGTGGGTGCCCAACATGGCGATGCCAAAGCAGGTCCTAGAGAACAACTGCACATTCTTCGTAATGAAGTTCTTGGAGTTCTGGGATGGCGAAGGCTAGACGCTAGCCACACTGATAGAGCTGGTAAGAAGTAATCACCTCCGCAACTTGCAGTAATTAGATGTAAAGTGTCTGACACGTGATATTTTATCATTTGTATGCAGGAGAAGGGGAACAAGTACAAGGCCCAATTGATACTCTACATGTTGTTCCACAAGGTCAACAGCGTCAAGCCCCTCCCCGACACACTAGAAAAGTATAGGCCGCGTAGCAAGCCAAAGTAGTTTTTTGACCTCTACATATTCCAGTAAAAATTTTTGTAACTGGCAGTAATGACACTTGTATTCTTTAGCAGTAATTTGTGATAGAGGAGAAGGCATTACATTTATCTGGTAGAAGTTAACCGCGGTTAGTTTGCATTAATCCATACACATGAGGCAAATAACACCAAGAAACAAGGAGATGCAACAAAATCCAAATCCTATTCTAGCTGAGTCTCTCGTCCTCAGTCACGTTGAGATCCCGTTCTCAAGACCGCCCAAACCACGTGTTTGGGACCGCTCAGAGCTTGCCTCTGAGTGCGAACCTACACTACCCTGGATCCACGTGCCTGTGCACTCCGAGATCCCGTTTCGAGACCGCCTAACTGCGTGTTGGGAACGCTTCAGACTCATTCTGAGTCGCCCAAGACTTCGCTCTTGGGTACGCCAGAGCTGCACGCTCGGAGTGCCACGGACCACTCGTCTGGGAAAACTGAAATGCAGAAATGGGATAAGTCACATTTTTATATCGTCAGCCTTTAGGTGTTCTCTTTAAGTATACTTGCTTTCTTTTAAAATGCTAACGGATTTAATTTAGTGATACAGATGAGGAGATAAGAAATGCTATGGGTATGGTCCAACTTATCCAACAAGTGGAAAAGCAGATCCATGCCAGAGTTCTACTCCATGCCTCTAGCCCAGACATGAAAGCTTATGATCTTATATTGATACTCCCCGACCTACCATCTGCAATCTTCGATCCTATGTTGGATGGCTAGCCTGACAGGTTATTTAGCAGAAATAACAACACAAAGCCTAAGACGAGGCATACGTTCTCCCCGCACTCTCTCGAATGGAGAATTAGTTTAAGGATGGTTCTATGTTAGCAGGAAAGGTCACTTTAAGAAAAGGTAGGCTTTTCAACATAATACCTTTGAAAAGGGTTGAGAATGGAAATTGATATAGAGATGAGAGTTAATAAATAATGAGTGCAATATAGCAAGCGAGAAGCACACCTAAGTTCTTGCTATAGTTTCTATTTTATTAGCGTGGCCCGATCTTATTGCTCTGATACCAGCTGCGACGCCCCGTGTCATTACCCCGAGGGTAATCACACTTAGGCACATGGATTACTATTCGTTTGCCCAGTAGAACACTGCTCTAACGAATAGTAAGCCATTTATCGAGTTAGCATATGTAACAATAAGATAGAAATCTGACATCTTTATTACAGAAATAGCCACACAAGACTATAGTTCTTATTACAAGTATTACACAAATACAAAAGGGAACTTCTATGCTTCTCTCGCTTGCCCTGATGGACTGGTCGCCTATTCGCCCCACGAGTCAAAGATGGCGCCCATCTCGCCCTGATCCTCGTAATTAGTGCCTTTCCCTTCTACAGCTGCACTGGTACCTACAAACTCCTCATCCCACTCGGGATAACTCCCGGTCGGATTTGGATCTAAGCAAGGGAAGAGATAGCAAGAGTGAGTACTATAGTGTACTCAGCAAGCATTAATAGCTAAAATGCAATTGATGACTCTAAATTCCGTCCTTATCAAAATTCTTACCTCTTCTCTTATTACGAAAATAGTTTTCAAAACTTAGGTTACAATTTTACTCAAGAGACTACTTGATTACTCGGAGAGAAGAAAGACCCAACGGTTCCGTAGACCCCAATCCAGAGACGGCATGAATTCATGATTTGATAACATCTTGCAGCTTGTACCACTTTACCCATAGTAATTTCGAGCTCTAAATGGGTGGGTCCCTGCATTTCCTTTGATGCGGTTCGAGTTCGAGAATCTGAGCGTTTTCAATTACGTGATTAAGTCTCCACCCATTACCTTTAAATCGGTGCCAATTTAATCACGTTCTTTGATCTCGTCATACACCGAGTTTGATAATGTTGGTTGGCCGGTACTCGGTCGCAACACTCCATCAGTCTTGATAGTATATCGCCCTGGGTCCCCGATTCTTTGGGATCCTCCCGTATTTACTTACGATGTGGAGAGTATAATTACGTAACAGTAACATTTTACGCCCGTCGAAGCGGGAAAATGGTTGGTCTTGATTCTGACTTCGGACCGAGTAAGAGTTTTGTTTGTCCTTATATTATAACCACCTGTAAAAAGGGACCCACCTCTTACCTCATCGTCATCGTCATCGTCGTATTTCCCCACCCGGGTCCCCTTTTACCAACCTATTAGCTTTCATTTCTTTCTTTCTTTCATTTCATTTCTTATCTTCCCAGTTTCATCATAATCCAATTTAGTTTTGAGAAAATAGTTTTGATGCAATACAGATATGATAAAGCAATATACAGTTTATATTTAAAATAGCTATGTTTATGAACAAGGGAGTAGCTTGCCTGCGGAATTGTAGGAAAGATCGTTGTCGACGGAATCGATATTAACTACTCCTGTTGGTTCACCCGCTGCAATTTATACGATGGTGCGAAATAATAAATACATAATTAAATACTTAGCAATAATATGCGGGACTATGTGCATGCTATTTAGATTATTCTTTCTATTAGCGGATCTTAATTTAATAACCATTTTGAAACCCCGTTAAGTTAGCACTCTCCTAGCGCGGTCGTTCTAGTACACTAGTTCTAGGGTCAAAATGGCCAATGCTCACGTTCTATCGCACGGAACTAAAATGCTACTCGTACTAGGATTTACTTAGGTATATCGAATTTTATTGGCGCAATTACTCCCAAGAGGTTTTTGGTATTATTATTATTTAATTCCACAAACATCTAATTATTATTATTATTATTTTAAATAGACTCGGCTCGTTTATTTTGATTGCTTTATAACCGGATTAACGGATTTTTCTAACGCATCTAACTATCTATTTAGGTTAGCTGTTTTAACCAGTGATTGGTTCAATAATTAACCTCAGATTTATTTTACGGCTTTTCTCGTATTTTCTTTCTACAGGTTTGGCCTAGTGATACTTAATCGTCCGCGGCTTTAACAATTGCTAGACCGAAAATTATATAGCGCCAATATATACTAATACCTATGATCATCTAAATTATTATTATCAATACTCATTGGATTTTAATTACTACTCCTCTCCCTATCCAACTCTCCTAAACCAAATTCCTATTTTCTTCCACCTAAACCCCCTCATCTCCCACCTAATCTCATTTCTCTCTCCTCCTCTTTATCCCAGCCGAAAATCCCAAGCCTGCTCCCATCTTCTTCTCAAACCTTCTCACAACTCCTCACCTCCTCTCTCTCTCTCCCTTTACTCCTCCTGGCCAAAATCCCCCAATTCCCCTATTCCTATGTTTCCTCTTCCTCACTTCACCTCCAGCGCCTCACCCCAGACGCTATCTTTCCCCACGGCCGCTCTCTAGCGCTTCTCCTCTCGGCTTCTACCTCCTCCCGTGGCTCGATGCTTGGCGCCGCCGCTTTCCCCTTGGGTCCGTCTTTAGCGTGTGGCGTCGCCTTGGTCTTGCCGCCTCCTCCTGGCCTCCTCTCCCGGCCACCTCCTCCTTCCTGCCGCCTCATGATCCACATGTGACAAGCTTGGTTCTCTCTTGTTGCTTTCATTTCGCCGCCCACAGCCCTCTGCCCCGGGCCTCGGTTCCCAGGGCCCGCCTCTCTCTGCTCATGACCCCCAGGCGTCCGCCGAACCTCCTCTCGTCCGCCGCCAGGCCCGGCCAGTCCTCCTCCTCCTCCTCCATCGGCGGCCGAGGCAGCCCTGCTGGGCTCCTCATGCATGCTTTACGCCCTCGTGCCGCTACTACTGACTTGCTCTAGCCCAGCCCGGTTCCTTACCTTCCCTAACCCCCTCTTGTTAAATCAGAATTAATTTGATTGGGTTGATTTATTCACTTTGCTTGCTGGTGCTTGATTGATGCATATGCATGATCTTTGGAGGTGGTTAATTTGCTACCGATGATGCAAAAGTGGAGGTGATGGGGATGGTTTTACCGAGGCTGAGGCTCACTGAGGTATCACTCCCCCTGTGCTCTCTGATCCTTGCTCCCTCCATTGCTCTGTGATGAATGATTGGGATTGATGATTAAGCTGCCATGAAACCCAATGGTTTGAAAGAATGCTTTGGATGTGTGGAACAGTCAGAAATGTGACTGGGTTACCTTCTCTGGGATTCAGGAATAGGGAAAGAGGTTGTAGTGCCGGCTTTTGTTGGTGCTCCTTCCTTCCCTTCCCCTTTGCTACAATGGTTGAGGTGGTGATGGCTGTGGGTGAGGCTCCTGGTTGCTCCCCTTTCTCCCTTGCGGCTGTGAGGATGCTGTGAATGGGGATAGTGCTTGGCTGTGTAGAGAGAGGCTTGCTCTTATCCCTTGAGGCTTGATCTAATCCTCATTTGTGGTAATTTCATTTTTACGGCCTTCCTATTCCTATTTACCATAACCCTATTTACCCTAATTCCTATTCCCTCTTATTCTTGGCTGCTTTCCATTGGGAGGCATATGAGCTAAATATTTGGTATAAATGGTCATGTGGCTACCACTGTGGGCTTTTCGGTTGGTCGGAATAATATGTTGTGAGGGTTGGATTCGGTTGCCCGATGATGCTTTGAACAGAGGGCGGACATGAATGGGAATGTATTGTTGGATTCTAATGCGGTTGAGGCAAGAAATTTGGAAAGGTGGGTGTTGGGCTTTTCAGACACCGGATGATGAGACCCTCGGAAGTAAAAGGTACCTATTGACTTTGGTTGATACCTTGATTACTAAAGGAGTCGACTAACTCAGGTTGGTCAGGGTGTCTTGGTGATCGAGGGACCGGTTGACCTAGGTTGATATGGAAATCCTATTGTACTTCGGGAAATTCTGACAGCAACCTTTCTTCAATCTAACTAAGATTTCTGTTTTCGGTATTTGCTAACTACGTCTCGAGTTCTATGTTGCATGACCAGGAAAGGTGTAGAATGGCAGGACGAGGAGGCAAGGAAAGTTCCGATGAAAATGGATGCAAGCATATGAAACTGTATTTTATTTAATTCTTGTAATTGTTTTGTAAAATTAATCTTGTATCCATTATTGAGTTGTAGAATAAATTTTGTAACAAGAATTTGGGTTGTAATATTTTAATTCTGATTTGTAAACGAACTATTATAAACTGTGATGTGGAATGATAAATGCACAATTTATAATGTCCATTGTTTGATTGTGTGATTTAAAATTAACTGAGATTATGCTTGACATTGGTTTAATGAAAAATTTTACTTAAACTAATTACCAATTACTGTTGATTAGCTTAGTTTAATTATGTGGGTTCTCACAGACACGCATCTGCTGCCATGTGGTGGGGGCAGTGCACGCAGTGGTCATGTGGGGGGGGGGGGAGACCGCACAGTGGCCGTGTGGTGGAGGTTCTGGGAGGGGGTTTTTGGGTGGAGGTTTTGGGAGAGGGTTTTGAATTCTTTAGGGTAATGCATAATTTTCAATCAAAATTCTCTATAACACTAGTTTGCATCCTCCTTCACCCCGAGTGCTACAACCCCGCGCGTGTATCATGTAATACTTGTAACCGAACCGCACACGGCATGTAATACTTGTACTCATTTCGAAATATCGTCAATTTTATCTATGGAAAAAAGCTACATTACAACTCCAATGGAAATGTCGATATACAATATGGCACAGCAGTACACACATAACATACAAAATATGCATACAAATGTAGCAAAACAAAATATGAATACAAATATATCAAAACAGAATCGCATAACACGGGATACAATATGGCTCACTCGTTTGAGCCACCACTCTCTGCTCACTGCATTTGCGTCCACGTGCGCCTGGATATTTTGCATCGAGCATGTCCCGTGGGATATGTCAGCCGGTCTGGAGAGCGCGTGTCGGATCGAAGGGGGCACGGAGACCATTGAGTATGTTGAGTGGGCAGAGGTGCTCCTGTAAGGTGAGTCGGAGGAAGCTGAGTCTAGTAAACGTTTATGTCGTCCTGCTAAGACAAGCCGAACTGAGGGCCAACTGCAATGAATTCATGGACGACGGACTGTATAAATCTACTCCTAAATTGTCCGCCCCAAGGTACGATGTCTGCAACTCCGGTCATGTGGAGGAGCTCTAGCCTTGGACGTTCGGTGTGCCTGCGAACCTAGAGGAGCTTTGGCCTTGAACATACGGTGCGCCAGCGAACCCGGAGGAGCTCTGCCCTGCGTACGCTCCAAACCCTGGGTACCATGGTCCAAACCCTGGCGCGATGTCCTGCTCTCTAGTAGGAGCTGGGAAGCCCACATCCTTATCAATGGATATAAAGTGGCCATCACCCCCATGGTCAACTGAAGGCTACAAAACGGAACGATGTTAGTCAAAATAAATACTCAGGACGTAAAATGATAATCTCGTACCTCCCGGATATGCAGTGTAGATGACGGTAGAAGTGATACATCCTGACGGACCTGCGGTGGGAGAACAACATGATATTAGCAGAACGTAAGGTATAACCAAAAAAACATAATGCAGATTTGTGCATAACTTACATCCCTACCGATCTGGCCCGCGGATGATCGACGGGTAGCGCTACGATGTCGGTTGGACTCACTAGGTCATGATGACCTAGCAGGTGAGCATGGTCCCTCCACTTGGTGCTCGATGCGCATGACGTCATCCGTTGAATGACCGCAACTCAAGTTTTTTATTATGTTCTTCGACTCCGCGAAGATGTACTTTAAAGTTTTCAGCAGCCCCAGTTTGTGTCCAGGCTGTGGATGGCAGTCTCTGATGTGCTTGTGATGCGCTGCGCCCACTCCAACTGAAGTGACATACGTAACAGGTTCAGTAACGAAGAGTACAAATATCATCAATGAAATGACCAGAGGTTGTAAGTGTCTTACTGTGTCGTCACGCCGCGAAGCGTGGTGACAATCGAACGAGTGGCAGAGGCTCTCGTGGTGTGTCACCTTCTCTAGGCGCTCTAGTGGAGGAATGGTGAGTCTGGCTCACGACTGTGGTACGTACCACTCCAAGTACTCACTGTACGTCCGAATGTCGTACGGACGCTGCTCCTGCAAGACCTCCTGTTGGGTCACGGGGTAGGCTACGATAGCTACAAACAAAAATTTCTACCACGCAAACCAGAAGCCATGCAAGTAGATGATCATAGATCGTTACCACCGACGCCTTGAGCAGCGGAAGAAGGGTTGGAGCGACTGGTCCAGCGAAGAGCGCTGATGTAGTGGTCGTGGTCGATCGTCCAACGTCCGACAAGTCGATGTAGTGGTCGTAGTCGATCGTCTCCTCCAAAGAACGTCTGCGGTTCCTTGTCAAGATCGCGGATTGTCCTCAAGCGCAACAATCGTAGTAGCGCCTCTCTCGTATCCACACGTCCGAGGAAGGAACAACCGAGCGTCGGTGTGCGAGCACCAAGTCGCACGGTGGAGCTCTCAAGAAGATGGCGGCTAGGGTTTCAGATGGTGTTTCACGCGCCGTCCCAATAGCCTCATGCACCTCCTTATATAGTGCTCGTGGCGGATCCTATCCCACACGTTCTGAATCGTATTCGTCTTGGTTTGTTCCAACCCGTTAAGTGTGTGACCAGAGGTTCATGTGTAGTTCGGTTGTGACTGAAACCCTTTCCGACCACGAGTCGAAGCGGCTCCTAGCGTAACATATCGATTCCGAATACACACAAATTATATCGGACGAACCTTAATGCAATATGATCTCGACTAGGTCCTTATCACTTACGACTAGGTCATATCTTTATACGACCAGTTCGTATTTGATCACGACCAACTCGTAACTCCTTACGACTTGGTTTCGACCACTCTGTGATTACGTTCGACTAGTCTACGACTTGCTTGTATCTCCATACGACCAGTCCGTAGCGGGTCGAACTAAGCATTTACTCATGTATTCTCCTTTGCCTCACGATATCTGGTTGAACTCGGGTGAGATGTTGTGTCATCCATGGACTGCTCAATGCTTTCTCGATCGAGTGTCGAGATAACTTACGTGGTCGAACACTTCGACTACTAGTGGCATGGCCATGCACTTTCTTTATCCGATCTAACGAGGGCCCGAGACATCTCTCTGTTATGTTAGGAGGGCAAATCCATATCCGACCAGTCACATTCCTCTCCATGTTTGAGCATGCCCAAAGCTACCTTTATAACTACCCGATTCTGATGTAGCGTTTGGCAACCCCTAAGAGTGCTCTTACACATGTAGGAAACCATCTTGATCTCGGTCTAAGGATTATACATCATCATTGCTTGAGACCAACTAATGACACATAGATTCATAACAATCTCAATAGTGTCTCAAGGTGGGTCTTATCCAACATCATGTTCTCTAACATGTGTCCATATTATTGGTTTGATATCTCCATATCTATGACTCGTGAAACATAGTCATCAACCAATACATATGCTAGTCTATTCATATGTGTCCTCATATGTTTACGACTAGGGATCGTATAAGAATAATTTATTGCAGAAATATAGAGTTTCACAACCAAGTCACATACTTGATAATAAATATTAACAATATTATTCTAGGAACAAGATAACACATTATCCAATGTCATGAACATAATGAAATATAATCATCTCTATGATTGCCTCTAGGGCATATTTCCAACACCTCCAAGTGCGCCATCTCCACCCATGCGGTAATCCACTCATCTTTGGGCCGATGCGCTCCTCGATCCCAAACCCGCCCTCGATTGCTTGCATTTCTGGAATGATTGATGTTAGAAAAGGAGACATAAGAAGTGTAAACATTACTCGGATGAAGTTTGACTCACAGGTGTATGACTCGCTGCAGGACCCTACTGTCCGGAGGGGGCATGACCTGGTACAAAGCAAACTGTCGCATTACACGCCGCGGCGCGTAAGACTCCACCATATGTGCGAACACCAGATGGCATGCCGTCGCCCATAACCCGGCGTCTTGGGTGCATTGCACGGACAGCCCGTGTGGCGCTACTGTCTGCACGAAATCTGGAGTCCATGGAACCCAGATGATGTCGTTGTCGTGCAACGACTCGAACTCGTTGTGGAATAACGAGTAGCATCTTGCTGATCTGTACTTGGCCCAGCGTAGACGGGTAGCAGTCCACCGTAAACCCATAGTGGGCCCGTCTATCGAGTCGGACAACCTAGCATACGGGTGCACCGCTCTCTTGAAGGCCGGCCGCCCAACAAGTAATTGCTTCCATCTCCACAGCTGTAGGAGCACGTAGTAGATGGTCAGGTTGGGGGTAGCACCGGTGTCGCACCATGAAGCGTCACACAACCCCCAGTATGTTGCGCAAAGGACGGTTGATCCCTAGCTATACTAAGACATCAGCCCAGCCTCCATATCAACCAAAGGCTCGGCGACGCGGACAAAGCTAGGGTAGCACCAATCGCCCTGTGTGGTTGGAAACAAGACCCAACCAAAGAGCTGAAGAAGCTAAGCAACAAGGTGCGTTCTAACGACCTCGTTAGGTGCATCCTACGGGCATTGACTGAAATGCCTCAACTAAGTCCGAGGGATGCCACGTGCACGCTCCGGGACAGCTAGGCCAAATCGATGCTTCAACCTAGCCTTCCAGTCCATCGATGGACGGCCTGGAACAAGTGCCTCACCTCAGATTCGGAGACCGGTCAAGAACGAGACGTCCTGCAGAGTGACCGTTATCTCACCCCACCGAAAGTGGAAGGTATGCGTCTCAAGCCTCCACCTGTCGACAAGTGCCGACAGCAAACTGGCATCTAGGGTGAACCAGCGTCCGACGGAGAGCAGCCTCGCAAGGGGCAACAAGCCCGTGTCTCAGAGGATTGGGATGTAGCGAGCGTCCAACTCCCAGTAATCCCTCCTCGACCGAAGCAGCAAGGGCGGAGGGCCATCCGCGTCACTGACAATCCACAGCTTACACGGGTGGTTCTCATCGTAGAAGGGTTTCAGAAGCACCGGTAGAGACATGGCTTGCAACAAATGGAACAGACAGAATATTAGTGAGAAGAGTGATAATGACGATAGAATAATGTAAATTAAAAATTACGACCAAATGAACACTACAAATTAATGTACACTAATTTAGTAGCACAAAATTAAATACGATTATTTAAACATGACTAAATTAATTAGGGCTAATGTATTATCGCAAATAAACTTGTGTTACATACTAACAACTAAAAAAGCATGCACATATTGTTCCAAAAATCCTATATGGTCATACACATACAATAGGTGATATATTTAATGAATACATGTAACATCTTCATTGAACCAAAACTTTATTTTTTTCTTATTTTTCTATTTGCGGTAATTATAAACTTCACGTAGTCATTGCTTGATTAAATAATCATCATGCTACAATAATTTCTTGCACCATCATAGTTTCAGAGATAACAATACTATAACTTAATTTCAACTAATTGTTTAAAACTAATTAATTGAGAAAAACTCATTAATTATTACTAATTATTTTGTAACTAATTAACGGTGCCTCAATAATTTTATAAGTTAATCCCTATTCTTTCACTTTGCTAAATAAATATTAATTGTATATATGTGTGTTGACTGCATGGTGCATGCATACATGAAGAAATAGCAACTACTAAATAAATATTAATTGTATGTATGTGTGTTGATTGCATGGTGCATGCATAAATGAAGAAATAGCAACTACTTGCTTGCATGGCCAGCAATGCATGCATCGCATGGTATTTTCTTAACGGCCAGCAGCGCAGCGCAGTTGCATGCATGCAGCAGTTGCATTGATTACTCCTATCCAAATACAACGATGGGACGGCGATTAAAGCAACGGTGACTGATGGATGGCGACTGATGGAACTGAATGTCATGGGCGCTCGGTGCCTGGCTTAGGAGGCTTGTCCGAAGGACAGATGAAGGAGAGGGGCCTGGATTCGGAGGCTTGTCTGAAGGGCATCTGGAGGCTCCGCACGGTTTTTTGTTTCTCTAGAGAACCGGACCAGTTCTTTGGGGTGGGGGGCTGCCACATGGAGGGCCACCGCACGATGGCTGTGCGGGAGGGGAGGGCGAGCTGCCGCGTGGTGTGCGGCCGTGCGAGAGGGGAGGCCACCGCACGGCTGTGAGGGAGGGGAGGGTGGGTTGCCGCGTGGCCTCCACCGCACGGTGGCCGTGCAGCAGTGGGCACATGTCGTTCGTTGGTAAGTCTTGTGCGGTGATTGTACGGTAAAGGCGTCATTTTTGCAAATACAGGAACGAGCTCGCCATTTTCGCTAAAACGTTGCGGAAATGTACTAATACGGCCAAAAACTCTAAAAAGATGTATAAAAAATTGTACATACCACATACCACCTCTGAAAAGTTTAAATACCACCTAGATGGTCTTATATACTCGTCGTATACTACATGTATATATCCTCAGTTGCGCAAGATACTATGTTTGTGAGATACAGCATAGGAAGTAGCTACCCTGAGGAGTAGAAAAAAGGCTAGCATATCACAATTAGTGATTCCGGTCGGTAATCCTATCCTAGACAGACAAGAAATGTAATTGAGGGAGCACAACGGAGAAGAGGTGTGTAATAATGCACAATGCAGGAAAACTTTCAGGTGTTTTCTCCCTTCAGAAGCGTGAAGGGGAGAGGAGCGCGTAGGAAGGAGGGCGGGCGGCGCGGGGCCGGGGGCGACAAGATCCATTGAAATCCGACTGTTCTTTAACCAAGAAAATACTCAGCCGTTTATTTCCCTAGGCGCTACCAGATTTCATATAAATCATATTCATTCGAACCAAACACCGACGTAAGCAATTTCCCATAGCATCAAATACTCCAAATTTCCTGTTCCAAAACACCCCGCTAAGGCGCTAAGTTGTAAAATTTTAATGCAGTATATTTCTTAAAAGTGACTCGGCTTCATGCAATATCTTTATCTTACTTTTTAACACCACTACAAAACAATAAAGACACTCTTAATTATTACACTAACGACATCCTTTTGACGACAATTGCATAGTTAATACTCAAGTAGCAGGCACCACATGCAAAACTTGCTGATACTCGGTCCAAAAACAATTTCCTTTGTTGTCTACATGACAAGAAAACAGTTTGAATATTTGATGAAACACAAAGTGCTTGCATAGAAAGGCCCGCAAGAAAACACAAGCAACACGGTTCCATTCTGTTAATCTTCCATAAGATTCTCTTCGGTCTGCTGCTGAGAAACTTTGACCTTGACCTTTGTTTCTTGAACTGAAACCTTCTTGGGAAGCATTGAAATATCCTGCTCCAACTCCTGAGCATCCCTCTCCCGTTCCTTGGTCTTACCCTGTTTCTGTCTGTTAAAAAAATCAGTGCATATGAGTCAACGAAACTACCATTATAAGAATAAACAGACAATGAATCAGACTACAGAACCAACCTGTCTGTAATATGTTTCTTCTGCCGGTCATGTCTAATCTTTGTAATAAGTGGGATAGCCTTCAGAGTTTGTTCAGTGACATTCCGGTCGTAGCGCTCTGGCCTGTTCCTCTTCCTCTCAAACTCAAAGGTGGAGTCCTGGTTGATCTCAAAGAATGATTCAATTGTGGTTTACACAGCGAAAATAAAATATGCTCTATTTACTACTACCAGGATATAGAAAATAACAAGCTCATTACCTGCGTCATGTCCTTGCCATGCAAGCATCTGTATGCTTTTGTCCACTTAACCTTACGAGGATTCCTCTTCATCTTGAAATTTTTATGGCATTTTGATCGGCAAAAGCGAAAGATCTGGCAAGGAGACAAAAGATCCAGTTACAGGGCACCAACAAAATCCAAATAGATACAGAACTGAAGCTAAAAGGAGGCCCTAAAAAATTACTTCCAAGGTGCACATACGAACTGTTCTATCTTCACTAGGTGTGTATGGTAAATTTCTCTGAAAATTTCACATGTGATGCAACACATGGAAACAGAAACAAGGTGACACATAGCAAAGTGTTAACAAATCTATAGAAAAAGAAAATGTTTCGACATTGACCTGTTTGCTACTAGGTTCACTATGTTCAATATTCCAACACCTCAACCACATATGAGGCCAAAAATATAAGGTAAGGACACAGATATTCCCATCCTATATAATGCCATTCTCTTGTTACATACTAAACAGAGTAACTAAAGATTTCTCTAGCACAACTTAGTATGAAGTCCTAATGCATGGTGAAGGTATCACACGTTAGTCCAGGAAAATTCCAAACAGCACCACTGCATTTTATATTTCAATCCACAGTAAAAATAAATTACCAGAAGTTCTTAATAAGGATTATTCATCAATAAAACATTAATAACATTGATTTTATAGGTCATAATACTCCATACATCTGACAAATAATCTTAAACAAACTATGTTGAAACCAAATCAGTTTCGTAAGATATCGAAGGAGAAACGGACCCAACATAGCATAATGATCTAGATATTGTATTTTCTACCAAAAGCCAATTCATATTTAATCACCCAAGGCAGCACTTAGGAAACAAATGGAAATGTCTAATTAATGAAGCAGACTCCATCACTTGTATTTTCCTTTTTTAGGTCCACGCTTTACTTTCCACTGGTATGTTGGCGACAGTGCAAGACTACCATATCTAATGTTCATTCAAGAAGACAATATATTATTGATGAATGTAAATTAGAAAAAACTAACTGGCGTGGATGCAATTTTAATATTTTATCATACAGCTACACAAATATAAACTGGCAAGGGAATATTTAAACTTTCCCTCAAATTCACTGAGCAAACCATTTATAGAGTTATTCATCCTTCTCTGTAGTTGTTTCAGAAAAAACAGATCTGGACATAAACCTAACAAGGGGTCAAATGTATGGGACTTTGTAGCAATATTGACTATACACCTTTGCAAAATAAGAAAGCACACGGATACCTAGAAATTACATAAACAAATGAAATCTAATACAGAGACAGACATGAATACCTAGAGCATAACAAATCACACAGATATGAAGAACAGGATCAGTTTGAAATATGACAAACAACGTTCTTCTTGATCAACTTAGTAAAACAAGCTGGTAAACGAAGTCCATCTAGTATACTATGAACACCAAGCTATTGTACAACACAAGTTACAGCACTAACAGCAACAAGAAGCATACTTAGCAAGATTTGGACTGACTAAATGTCAGAAAGGGATGTTAGCTCTTTTCACTTTGAACACTGGCATAAGAAATTTACTATGTATAATGTATGTAACATTTTATATGTCCATCGTCGCAGCTTAATTTGAGCGAAAACAATATTATTCTATAAATATTGATTTGTAGGGGGACACTTAGACATGCGATTTGGAATCAGAAATCGCCACTCTTCCAACAACAAAACGGAAGAGAAATATACAGCAGGTTAAACATAGACGGCGGAACTAACAATCTTCACATTAATATTTGCGTCCACTTGTTTCACTGGTACCATGAATTCGCAAGAAACATCAACAGAGAATATGACAATCCAAATATACTCCGAGAAACGGCTAGAACCTGAAACCCACGAGAAATTTGCCAGCAACCAGTCGCGCAAAAGGGCGCGTTCTATATCTAACAACAGGAACCTACAGGAAAAGAAGGAAAGGAGCAAGAGAAGAACCCGCGGACCTTGGCGTCGTTGCGGACGAACTGGATGCCGTGGCCAGGGTAGATGGTGGAGGAGCAGAACCAGCACTTCTCCAACCTCATCGCGCCGCCTCCTTGGTTGGCACGACACTACCACCTCCTAATCGCGGCGACACGGAGGTGCTGCACAAGAAACCGCCGATCAGGAACAAGGGGGATCTAACTCGTATGCCAATTCAATCGCGGTTGCCGGGATGGAGGAGGAGGAGGAGAGGGGGGAGAAGGGGGGGCAAACCCTAGCTGGGGATAGGTGCCGCGATGGCGGGGCGGCGCCGCGGCGGGGAGGAAACACGAAAGGTGGAGGGTTTGTCCGCGTGGGCTAGGGTTTACTAGTAGTAGTAGAGGTGCCAAGGGGATGGTGCGGGCCGCGAGGGCCGTTATTTGATCGTAATGGCCCATGAGAAGATTAACCGTTTAATGGGTCAGCCAGGCCCACTCTTGGAAGTAGAAGAATCGAACACATTAAATATCAGAGCACTTAACCAGTTAATCTTCTAGGATGCAGGAACTGAGCGTTGCTGTTGGCGTGGGGGCCGGCGTGCCTCTAGCCCACCCGTGCTCGAGCACCTAGGACTCTCTACTGTAGCTGTTTTACTAATTAAAATAGGAGGAAATAAACATCCCTTCAATTAAAAAAAATTTCTAGGTTGTGTGGTTAATTTGGAAGTCGTTTTTGCTACCATGTACAAGATGTGGACAACATGTCAGCTCGAAAATGTGCCATGTTGACCAGATATATCTCTTTCTCTCCCCTAGGCACACAGCCACGGAGCCACCCCTACCTCAATCCCACCGCCGGGGAAAAAAAACTTATGTATCCACTTCGCCACCACCTACGTGAGGCCCGAGTGCTGCCTCCACTTTTTTTTTCTTTTCAAGTTCGCGGGTCAAGCACGTTGTGTCCAAGGTGCAAAACCACCTCTAAGAGACGAAGTTCTTTTTTATTTCTATAAAACCACGCAAAATTCTCCTAAAAATGTTAAATAACCTCACTCAAGAGAAAAGAATTCGAGTAATAGTAACTAGTAGCCTGTCGCGCATGCCTACGCATGTAGAGGCCCGCAAAGCCGAGGTACGCTGGCCTCAAGACTGAGGTGTGTGGCGAGGAGCGAGCCGGGACGCGCGCCCAGCCAATCGAACGGACGGCGCTCAACGACGCGTAATAGAGCGGACGAGCGGGCACCTGTGGAAGTGTCCCGCCGAGGCGATCGCCGCGATCTTGCGCCAGCGGCCATCAGCGAATCGTCTTGGCGACGAAGCCCGCGGGCAACGTGGCCCATTTTTCGGCGCAGAACCTCTACGCCCTTTTACCTGAAGGAAGCGACGAAGATGGCAGCACTGCACATCCCACTTTTCAGCTGCATGCAGTAGACCACCGCGAGAAACAAGAGTAAATCATGATGTTCAACTTATGTGCCAATATACATAAAGAGTTGAACAAATTCAAAAAAAAAACTTGGAGAGAGAGAAGTTCACTATCAACTTATTTGTTACTAGTATCTCTTCTTTGCTCGCTTGTTCTAGTAGCAAGATTTGCTTCAAGATAGTCCACCTTAGGTACATTCTTTTAGCAGGTTCACTAATCTTCTTCATCTTCATGTTTCTATTCTATTATATGAAGATATTCTAACATATAAAGATGTTTTCGTTGTGTCTAAAATTGTCGAATCCGGGAGTGGAAGGATCCCGAATTCTCTGTGTTTCCTATACTAGTCCAAAAACAGCTAGTGTTGTGAGAACCCGAAAAATTAGACTAATCTAAAACAACGCTAATCGCTAATTAGCAGAAAATAAAAAATTTCTAAACACGAACAAAGCATAATTTCATATTAATATTAATCGCATCGCCAAACAAATTTCATATAAAATAATATTATCCAGAGTTCATCAACAAAATTTAAAATATAAATTATTGTCGCAAGAATAAATCATCGATTAATCTCAGAGTCATTTACAAACATTCTTTACAAGCATAATAAAACAATATTGCAATCGCTGAATTAATTACATAAATTATTTACATCAGACCATAATATAAATTACAAGCTTCGGGTACAAAAGATTAAAAATAAAATTATTGCATTGCATGTAGTCGAAGCCTCCCCTAATTAAAACCTTGTCTCACTTCACAGCCATTCACAAAACCAACACCATCTCTTCTCCTTCACAGCCAATTCAACCAAACAAAATATCTAAATCCAACCACCCTCTGCACAGGGGAGTGCAAATATTATAAGCAAAAGTTAATATTGAGTCTAAGAGGCAAGAGATAAGTCAGGCGAGAGAGAGAGAGAGAGAGAGAGAGAGAGAGAGAGAGAGAACTTTTCCTTTGGCAACTAGCAACCACCCGACACTGGCCCCCACATTAAGCCACCTTCGCCTCACTACTTCCCATAGAGCCATCACCATTTCATATCTTCCCAAGCAAGGAGTCCTGAAGGCAAGGAGGAGGAGCAAGATAGAGGCCACAACCTAGGAGGAGGCGACGACTGAGCCATCTCAAGTCGAACCGACAAGGTAGCCACATTCCCCCTTCCTTTTTGCCACGATTCTCATGAACTGTATGCTTGCACCTTTCACACATATCACAACCAGAGCAACTCATCTCCACCGCATGCACTGGCATAAGTGAAAACCAACAAGCATCACAAGATTAAATCAAGCAACTGTAAAACCGAAATAAGCAAAAAGAGGAAAATGGAAGGGGGGAGGAGAGACCCGGGTCGAGCCACAGGAGGACCAAGTTCCAGGCGTACACTCACGCGGGTGGCTGAGCTAGGCAGCAGCAGCGCACGCATGGACCCGGGCTGGAGCTGGATGGATCGGTAGAGCCACGGGGGCGCAAGTGAGCCGAGAGGAGCTCAGCAGAGCCGAGCCGAGGGAAGTGAGGGCCAGGCGGTGGATGGTGCTGCAAGCTGCCGAGAGAAGAGGAGGAGTCGGGCTGCACAAAGCCGGTGAAGCGGAGGAAGGGCCGAACCCACAAGAAGCCGAGGCAAGCCGAGCCGGGAAGGAGCCGAAGGAGCTTTATGAGAGAACTCCAGGAGAAAGAAGCCTTGGAGGAGGAATGGGAAGGAAAGAAGGATAGGGAAGGAAGCCGGGATATTTTAGTGGTGAGGAGATAAGGGAGAGATAAATGGAAGGGATTAGTTGAGGAGAAGATTAGAGTTAGGGGAGTAAGTAAAAGGAAGGATTAAGGAGGAGATCAGGTGAGAAGTGAAAATTTAGGAAGTAGCAAATTAGTAAAACTATTAAAAGTTTAGTAGTAACACATCTAATTGGGCACTAGTAAAATTAAATATCGGTGCGATGTAATTTTTTTTAGACCAACGTATTTAAATAAGCCGTGTACGAGTCAAATAGTAGTAGGCCGACGGTAGAGGATTAGTGCGGGATAAATAAAATGTAAAATTAATCATAGTATATATAACGAAATTAATCGCCAATAAAACTCACTAGATTAATTAAATAATCGAAGGCATCGGGAAATATTTTAAACGAGAAAAAAATAATTAGATTAAATAACATCTGCGTAAAATCAATTAGGCATTTAATTGCATGCGTACAATTTAGCATACTTAGTTGCATGCAGGAATCGTGTAG
This sequence comes from Phyllostachys edulis, assembly GCA_036346405.1. Lineage (NCBI taxonomy): Eukaryota > Viridiplantae > Streptophyta > Magnoliopsida > Poales > Poaceae > Phyllostachys > Phyllostachys edulis. The sequence goes on along the minus strand of CM070546.1, from coordinate 81,528,459 downwards.
TATTTTATTCTCGTACGTTAAGTGCAAGATTAAGCAACCTCGATTCTAGAGTAGTCAGACTAGCATAACCACAGTTGGGGAGTGCTAACTTAACATGGGATCTAAAAAATGCTATTAAAATTAAAATCTGCTAAAAAGGATAATCATCTGACTACTGTACGCATAATAGCTCCTAAAATCACTTAAGTAATTATTTATTTATTATTTTGCGCTGTCGTATAATTGCAGAAGACGAGCCGACGCAAGTAGGTGTAATTAATCCAAATTTCATCGACGCAGATCTTTTCTACGACTACGAAGGCAAGCTTACCTCTTGATCACCAATCTAATTATTTTAAATGTAAACTATATATTGCTGTATTATATTTGTACATGCATCAAAACTATTTTTCAAAATCAATCGGCTAAATGAAAGAAGAAAAAGATGAAAGATATGAGAAGAGAAAAGTGTTAATATTATGGCTGGTAAAGGGGCCTGTGGCAGGAAAGAGATGATGGAAGAGGTGGGACCCTTTACATATGGTTAATATATAAGGACCTACAAAACTCTTACTCGGGTCAAAGGCCGTAAATTCAGTGCCAACCATTTTTCCCGTTTCGACGGGCAGGAAATGCTACCGTGTTACATAATTATGCTCTCCACATCGGGTAAGTAATTATGTAGGAACAAGATGGCGCTATAGCGCTAAGTGGAGTGTTGGGTGAAGGTAGGACCGGTCCAACCAACATTACTGGAACTCGGTGGATGACGAGATCAGCACCGTGACGAGGTCAGCACCGACGAAAAGTAATGGTGGAGGAATTAATCACGTAACATGGAAAGCACTCTGTATTCTGATCTTGAACCCGCATCAAAGGAAATGCAGGGGACCTAGCTCAGAGAGGGTTCAAAACAGCTATCGGTAAAGTGGTACAAGCCTGCGCAGTGCTAGACAAAATCATGAATTCATGCATGTCTCCTAGATCGGAGTCTATGGGAACCACTAGGGGTGTATCTTCTCTTCGAGTGACTAGTAGTCTTTTCAGAATTAAAACTACAACTTAAATCTTGGTAAATTATTTTCCAGAGAATAGTTGAGTTAGAAAGTGTGATAATGAACAGAGATGACTCATCCAGTGCATTTTTGCTATTAAAGCTTGCTGAGTACACTAGTCTACTCAACCTTGCTATTATTCTCCTTTGTTAGATCCTAGTCCGGCCGAAAACTATCCCGCATGGGATGAAGAACACACAGGTGCTAAAGAGGCCGCAGGAGGCGAGGGCGTTGACTACGAGGACCAGGGCGAGATGGGCAGCTTATTCGGCTAGTGGGACGAGTAGGCGGAAGGTGGAGCAAAGCAGGCGAGTGAATGGACTTATTTCCTTTTGGCAGTTGTAAATTACTACTTGTAATAAATATTATAGCCTTGCGTGGCTATTGTTGTAATAAAGATGTACAGTTTCTATCTTATTGTTCTGCTGCAGTGACTTTGGTAAGGCTTACTATTCGTCGAAGCAGTGTCCTACCGGGCAGACGAATAGTAATCTGTATGCCTAAGTGTTTCACCCTTCGGGGTAATGACACGGGCGCCACAGCTAGTATCAAAGCAATTGGTTAGGGCCACTCTAATAAAATAGAAATTGTAGCAAGAACGTAAGTATGTCTTTCTTGCTTGCTATATGGCACTAAATACTTATTAATTCTTGTCTTCATCTCAATTTCTATTCCATTCCCATTTCAAAAGTATTATGTTAAAATGCTCATCTTCTTTAAAGTGACAACCATCCTAACATAGCACCATCTCTTTTGAAGTTTTCCGACCGAGAGAGTGCGGGTTTAAGATTGATGTTATCATCTCATGTGGTAATCTATCAGGCTAGCAACTCAACCTAGGATAGATTATCCAAAAATGTAGGCGATGGATTTTATCATAAGATGGGAACTATAGTGCCTGGACTAGAGGCATGAAGTTAGAATTCTGGCGTGGAACCATTTTTCCACTTTTCGGAAAAGAACGAACCATACCCATAAGAAATCCTTACCTTTTCATCCATATCACTAAATTGATCCGCCATCATTAAAAAAACAAGTATACTTAAAGAAAGCAAAGAAAGGCTGGCGATGCAACAATGTGACTTATCCCATTTTTGCATATCAAATTTTCCCGAACGAGTGATTCATGGCACTCCGAACGTGTAGCTCTGGTGTTCCCAGGAGCGAAATCCTAGGCGTATTCAGGAATGAACTTTGAGCGTTCCCCAACATGTAGTTAGGTGGTCTCGAGAACGGGATCTCGAGCGTACCTGGGCACGTGGATCCAGGGTAGTGTAGGTTCGCACTCAGAGGCAAGCTTTGAGCGGTCCCAAACATGTGGTTTGAGCGGTCTTGAGAACAGGATCTCAAGCGTGACTAAGCACGAGAGACTCAGCTAGTATAGGATTTGGATCTTTTTTACATCTCCTTGTTTCTTGGTGTTAATTGCTTACTGTGTATGGAATAATCCAACTCACCTACGGGATAACTTCTACCAAATAAATTAATACCACCTTCCCTACCACAAGTTACTGCTGAAGAAGTAACAAATGGGCATAACCAACAGAGAAGACTCCTCGAAATAAAAATGCTACCAACACAACTAACAATACAAACCATTTCTTAACATCTCTCCCCCAGGATGGAAGGTCAAGGATAGAGCGATCGAAATTTGGGACTGAGATTGGGACTATTGCCGCAGAACCTAGCCATGGCAAATTTACCAGCACACGTTAATGAGACAGCACCTGGCCCATCCAGAACAACCATAATACCAGCAACCTGTGGCCATAGCCTTTAGATGTGCGAAGTGTAGAGGACGCCACCTGGTGAAAGGTTGCTTGATTGTTGGATATTGGATGTTGGATCATAGATATAGGTTATTATTGGGTTATTGGATATTGAACTAATGGATGTCGAATTATAGAAATGGATGGCTGTTGATATTGGATTGATGGATGCTGGGTTATTAGAAATACATGAATATTGAGTATTGGATTATGGTTGGATGTATAAATGAATGTTAGATATTGGATTATAGGAATACATTTGTTGAATTGTTGGATTGATGGATATTGGATTAAGGAGATAGATTATTATTGAAGATTGGATTGTAGGATTATATAATGGTGGAGTTGGATTATCGAAATTCATCATTGTGGGATCATAGGATTGAATCAGGATCGAATTATCATAAATATATTACTATTAGATTATAAGAATACAATTGTTGGATATTGGAAGATGCTATGGTTGAATCATAGAAATATATCTTTGTTGAAGTATAGAAATAAATTTTGGTTGGATTATGGAAATACATCTTGGAGTATGTAAATGGATTTTTGTAATTGTTGGGGAATTAGTATTGAGAAATTGATCCAGTAAGGGTGGTGATTGAAATGCGAAAATGTTGGATTTTCATAGCATTACATGTTGTAATTTTTGGTGAATTGGTTGAATCATGATATATGGGTAAATTTTGTGGAATTAATGGGATGATTTGGTTATGTTGGATTTATTAGGTATGATTGAATAATGAATTGGGATTTAGAGGTATTATTAGTGATGGTTGGAAACCTAGTATGGGCAATCGGATCAGGTATAGGTGATGAATAAAGAATGAAGTTGGATATTATCACAAGTTATGATTAGAATTCAGGTGCACTAATTGAATTATAAAGAATTAATGAAATTGGTGGAGTTAATTGAATAGTAGTGATCGATTGGTCTACAGCTGTTGATGGATTAGTGTGAACAATTATGTGGTGGATCAACAGACATAATAGTTTGATTTGGAGAGTATGATTCTAATATGGATGCTTGATTTACTGATCTTAGGAATGATAAAAAAAGATTGAATTTGGGGAGTTTAGCCAGATGTTCAATTATGATTTAAAATGAGGCTATTATATTGTTTTTACCATAGAAATTTTAGCAAATGATTTCACTTAGAAGACAGATAAAAGTTGGGTTAGACTTGAGCGAAATGAATGTGTGGATGGTGCAAGTTGATGCACAGGATCAATTCATTTCTATAATCGAGATCAAGTTTTATTGGAAATCGCCCAAGTCAATTAGGGATTGGTCTTCGAGCTGCATCCTGCTTTTGGGATTTAATATACTATTCAAAATCGGGGTACAGTGGTACACCAGGTGACGAGATCTCAAGAATAGAGAACGGCTCTGAAATTTATATGCATCTATATAAGCAAGCAAGTGTAGTCGGGTATCTCCTAAACTAGGGCAATACAATCCCCAAATACCGCAGTGTTCAGATAGGACAGCGGTTAAGATATGGGCCCACTAGGCTACACATCCAGTTGAGGAAATTATCAAGCAAGTAACAGGAGTAAAATTACATAAAGCTTTAGTTCACAAACTTAGACCAGTTAGCATTCCATAGCTAGTGTACTCATGCGTGAATCAAGCAAATAAAGTTGCACCCGTTTCAGATGCCAAACCGTTCACCATAAGCCAACAAGTGAGGCCTACAAATAATAGCAATGGCACAAACTCATAGTTCAGCAGCATCTTGTGAAGGAGTTAAGAGAGGAATGGGATTCTAAAGCACACCAGTTGACTGTAGTCAACACCATCAACAAGTCAACCAAGGTCTTAGAGATAATGTCCAAGATAGTTATTATATTTCGAATGAACCACGAGGAGGCTACTATAGACAGCCGCCACAAACCACCCAAGGTGGCACGTGCCATGCCATTGTCTGCCACTAAGCAACCCCTTATTTATCAGGTGACCTACTAGCAAGTCAGTAACTTACCTCCAGGTTACCTTTAGACTGTTAGACATCAATTTGCCATTGTACTAATATCGCAATACGTATTGAAAAATCCGACGAGACATGACTACCATATATCGGAATCAGAACCCCACCCAAAACCATCAAATCATACCTTGGCTAGCCTGCAGGCAAAGGAAATAAAGGACATACCAGTCGTGAGAGATTCCCTAGGTGCACTCCCTGAGAAATTACCCGGTGTGCCCCAGATACGGAGATAGAGTCGGTTATCAACTTAATTCCGGGAACAGCTACCAGTCTAGTATTCAAGTGGCACCATACGAAGCTCTTTACGGTAGGAAATGTAGGTCATCCATCTATTGGTATGAGGTCAAAAAAATACCACTGTTAGGCCCTGAACTGGTACCGGAAAACGACGAGAAAATATAGTGAACTCGAGAGCATCTCAAGATCGCTCAATATAGGCAAAGGAGCTACGCAAATCAACATAGGAAAGGCATACAACTTGAAGTCGGGGATCAAGAGTACTTAAAGGAATCACTTATGTGCAGGGTACGCCAATTCGGATTAAAAGGAAAACCAAGTTCACGATACATTGGACCCTTTTGGATTTTAGAGCGTAAAGGCACCCTAGCGTATAAATTGGAACTACCAACTCAACTATCACAGATTCATGATGTATTTCATGTCTCCCAGCTCATAAAATGTCTGAGGGAGCCCTTACAACATATTACCAACCTCGCCATTCCTTTGCAAGATGATTTAACCTACGAAGAACACCCGGTGAAAATCCTGGCGATAGAAAACTGACAACTAAGGAACCGGACGATCTGTTTCTGCAAGGTACAGTGGAAAAATCACCCTGACAGAGAAGCCATGTGGGAGAACGACGAAGAACTACGCAAAGCCTACCCCAACCGGTGTCAGTGAGAATTGAATTTCGGGGACGAAATTTTTTCTAAGGGGGGTAGTGTAACACCCTAGCCCGACAAAGGCCTGGAATGCTACTAAACTAACAATGTAATCAAATTAAGCTAAAAACATCTTAATAAATTTCGTTAGAACCTCCTTTGTATAGTTAACTATACCGGAGGTCCCAACAAACAAATATAACATGAATAAATAATCCAACATTCAATATGATCAAGACATATCCAAAATTGAGCTAATCATTACTATAGCATCCATAGCAATGCTAAACAACTAGGATATAATCCAAAGAGCATCTAAAATTCTCTAATCCATTTATTACAGTTTATGCCAAATAAGGATATAATCATAAAGAATACTTTAAGCAAAACATTCAACTTTTAAATTATCATTCTATCGAATCAGCTATGTGTAGATCGTGCTATTGTGCAACCATTCTATTCTTTCCTTTCCCCCATGCATGCCGTTCTCGTAAGAGTACCTAACAACACAACAACGACAAGAGTGGGTCCAAAGACTCAGCAAATACAATAATTACAACAACAGCATAAATAATTGTAATCATCAACCAATATCCACAAAACTATACACCAAACATATTACATGCTCATGCTATACAATATGCTCAAAATGCACTTTATCCTTCTCTTTCTCTTTTGCATTTTACCAGTAATGCAGAGTGTGCATCCGTCGATGCACACCCATGCCTGTGCCATCTAGCACAGGGACCATTGCCCATACTCCACAAGTATGGGGACCTAAGCCTATGCTCCACGAGCATAGGGACCTTTAGCCCGTCATATTCATGATGGGGACCTCAACAACTGCTTGGTCATCACATGACCAAGTCCTCAATATGCCATCATGATGCATATGAACGAAATCTTAAATCATCATAATTATGCATTCGCAATCACATCGTATATGAACAAACCTATTCATACTACAAGCATTCATGATCATTGACGTTCATAATTTTCAAGCATCCAAGAATAGCACATAATTCATAACACTAGAAAACATGAGTATTAACATTCATAATATCTTAGCAACCATGAACAGCACATATACTCATAGTATTAGTAAACAATGCCATTCATTCATATTAGGTCTATCCATCATGGTACTTGCCTTAACCGCGTGAGAACGGAGGATGTGAAGAGGGTGCTGCCCCCGGGACCAATCCCCCACCTGAATATATTTAAAAGCATACTAAGACAACAGTAATGGACCAAACAAACTATATAAGCAAACACGAACTCGCAATAGTTTCTAGCGCAATCCCAACCCCAATTCCTAAGTGTCGATCTGTCCCCTCTGTGGACAGTCATAATAAAAAATTCACAACTTTTGATACAGAGGTCCAAATGGGGTGTTCTTAGTCTTTCTAGAAAGGATAACAAATTCTCCAACCAAACCTAGTTGGTGAGCCGTTCTGATTCGGCCACCCACTACCCCTACCAAGCTAATTAACAGAACATCAAATTCGCGTCGGGTTTCTGGACAGTCACACTAAAACCATCATAACTTTCGTTACAATTGCCCAAATTTTGTGTTCTCAAGTTTTCTGGAAAGCTGAGACAATAATATACATCTTTCGTTATAATGAGCTCCTCTAATTTTTTTCCTTTAACTATTCGCTTAATTCAGATTACTAAAAACTGTCAGGATACTGATAGATTTGCATAACAGTAGTGCTAAATAAATCATAACTTTTGAACCACTCGTCCAAATGACACGATCTAGAACTTCACGGAAAGATGATGACGTCGTCTACGATTCTCTAGGAGACATCTAGGACTGATTCTGCCCTTAACCATATCAAAACGTCGGTCTAACCCAATCTGTCCTGAACCAACCTAAATATCGATATTGATAAATTAACCTATAACGCAATTAAACAAAGGGGGATTTGAGGTTACCCTTGAAGAACCTGCTGAGCACAATTAACACCCGCCTACGATATCTCTCCTTCCTCTCACCCTTCTTCCCTTCCTCTTCGTCTTCCTCTTGATCGGCTTGTCGCCCGGGAGTTCCTCCTTCTTCTTCCTCCAAGTCGGCAGCGGGGAACTCTAGGGTGTTACAGATGGTATCAGAGCATCAACCTTCGCTGCACGTGCGCGTGCAAGACAGGGGCGCGGGCATATGGTGCATGGCTTGTGTGGTCCCGGAGTGGACACACGACATGGCATATGTGCCGGCACTAGACGCACGAACGTGTACCGAGGGGTGGTTCTGGGTATTTGCCGCGTATGCGGTGTGCTACCGAGGACGTCAGCCCTTGAGGGGGGTGAATGTAATACCCTGGCCTACTCGTAGTGTGGCCCATGAGGAGTTAAGTGGTGGGATTAGTCCCATATTGCTTGTTTAAAGTGAGTTGTGGTAGTATATAATTCCTGTTGGGTCCAAACTTAGCACCTCCGGGTTAACCCTTTTACACGAAGTGAGGACGAAAGTGTAAGTGGGGTGCTATGTGTGCATGGGTCCGCCCCACGGTGGGCTGGGCATTGAGCGGATTTTGGGCCAGGGTGTTACAGGTAGGATGTGAGAACCCAGAAAATCAGACTAATCTAAAACAACGCTAATTGCTAATCAGCAGTAAATAAAAATTTTCTAAACACGGACAAAGCAAAATTTCAGATTAATATTAATCGCATTGCCACACAAATTTCATATAAAATAATATTATCCAGAGTTCATCAACAAAATTTAAAATATAAATTATTGCCGTAAGAATAAATCATCGATTAATCTCAGAGTCATTTACAAACATTCTTTACAAGCAGAATAAAACAATATTGCAATCGCTGAATTAATTACATAAATTATTTACATCAGACCATAATATAAATTACAAGCTTCGAGTACAAAAAATTAAAAATAAAATTATTGCATTGCATGTAGTCGAAGCTTCCCCTAATTAAAACCTTCTCTCACTTCACAGCCATTCACAAAACCAACACCATCTCTTCTCCTTCACAGCCATTTCAACCAAACAAAATATCTAAATCCAACCTCCCTCTGCACAGGGGAGTACAAATATTATAAGCAAGAGTTAATGTTGAGTCTAAGCGGCAAGACATAAGTCAGGCGAGAGAGAGAACTTTTCCTTTAGCAACTAGAAACTACCCGACACCATCGAACCCATCGCCCCCCACATTAAGCCACCTTCACCTCACTACCTCCCACAGAGCCATCACCATTTCATATCTTCCCAAGCAAGGTGTCCTGAAGGCAAGGAGGAGGAGAAAGATAGGAGGCCACAACCTAGGAGGAGGCACCGACTGAGCCATCTCAAGCTGAACCGACAAGGTAGCCACATTCCCCCTTCCTTTTTGCCATGGTTCTCATGAACCGTATGCTTGCACCTTTCACACATATCACAACCAGGGCAACTCATCTCCACCGCATGCACTGGCATAAGTGAAAACCAACAAGCATCACAAGATTAAATCAAGCAACTGTAAAACCGAAATAAGCAAAAAAGAGAAAAATGGAAGGGGGAAGGAGAGACTCGGGTCGAGCCACAGGAGGGCCAAGTTCTAGGCATACACTCGTGCGGGTGGCCGAGCCAGGTAGCAGCAGCGCACGCGTGGACCTGGGCCGGAGCTAGATGGCTTGGTAGAGCCACGGGGGCACAAGTGAGCCGGGAGGAGCTCCAGCCGGAGCCGGACCGAGGGAAGTAAGGGCCGGGCGGCGGTGGTGGTGCCGGCACCGAGCGGCCAGAGAAGAGGAGGAGTCAGACCGGGCGCAGTCAAGAAAGGGGAGGAAGGGCCGAATCACAAGAAAGCCGAGGCAAGGCCGGGCCTAAGGGAACCAGAGGAGCTTTGGGAGAGAACTCAAGGAGAGAAGCCTTGGAGGAGGAATGGGAAGGAAAGAAGGATGGGGAAAGAAGGATGGCAACCAGGATATTTCAGTGGTGAGGAGATAAGGAAGAGAGAAATGAAAGGGATTAGGTGAGGAGAAGATTAGAGTTAGGGGATTAAGTGAAGGGAAGGATTAGGGAGGAGATTTGGTCAGAAGGGCAAATTTAGGAAGTAGCAAATTAGTAAAACTATTAAAAGTTTAGTAGTAACACATCTAATTGGGCACTAGTAAAACTAAATATCGGCGTGGTGTAATTTTTTTAGACCAACATATTTAAATAAGCCGCGTACGAGTCAAATAGTAGTAGGCCGACGGTAGAGGATTAGCGTGGGATAAATAAAATGTAAAATTAATCATAGTATATGTAATAAAATTAATCGCCAATAAAACTAACTAGATTAATTAAATAACCAGAGGCTTTAGGAAATATTTTAAGCAAGATTAAACAACATCTACGTAAAATCAATTAGGCATTTAATTGCAGGCAACATATCAAGTGAACAAGACCTATTTTGTGGACATGTGGACATACACAATCTCAGCCATCCGAGCCGAATCAGGTGGACCACATCAAGGCTGGAGCTCCCACCTCCTCACTTACCTGTTTTTTTTTTCATTTTCACCCCTACGCTCGCATCACAACGAACACCCCCTCCGCCTACGAGGTTGCCTTTCCAGTGATTTCTCCTCCACTTCGATCCCCTCGTCCCAAATCTCACACGATAGGGGTAGGGCTCAGCAAGACGGCGGCCCCGCATGACTCCCGCAACGGCTGTCATGTCCATCCGCTGATTTCGCACTCATCTTTACTATCGGCGCACTGCCTCCCGCGCCCATCCTGCGGCGAGCCTAGGGTTAGGGTTGAGCCTGCCGTCGCAACGCCACCCCTGCTCGACCCCTGCTCTGCCGATGGCCAGCCGACCCTGCCTGGTTCCCGAACAGTTGCTGCTTCACAGTTCACGCCGTGGAGAGAGAAGAAGGCACACACGAAGGCGTACTCCTAGTCATTGACGTTACCACTTGTGCCATGCCCAAAGTGTCATGTCCAAATGATTTGGGCAGTGTCCAGAAGCTCGAGGAATCACGGAAAAGTGTACTATAAATGCCCTAACAATGATGGTGTAAGTAATTTCTTCCAACAATATATATGTACTTTGCTTCGATTTTGACGGTGAAATTTGGGATTTTTTTTCATTACGTAGTAGTGACTCCTTTTTTTGGTTCATTTGGTTGTAGTATTCCAGCAGTTGTGATATTTTTCATGTGAAAAGATCAACATGTCTCTCATCTGAGAGGGCTGGGTTTGTGGAAAAGGAGAAAAAAGGGCAATGTCGTGTGAAGTTCTGCAATGCACAAACGATGAAGGAAATGGTTTGCCATGTTGATGATCAAGTGTTGGCACATTTAGCTTATATGAACACGTCGTTAGCCCAGATTAACCACGCAATCGTAAAATCAGTGGATGTAGATGAGACTTTTAAAATAGTGTTTGTAGCTGTTTTTTTTCCTTGCTGCTAGGAATTTGGTTTGGGAAGATTGGCAACTGAAATTGTGATGTATTTGTAAGCTATCGTATTTGTATTAACCAGGAAGAAGTGAATGAGTTGTATGAATCATGTGTTGGTGTTGTATGAATTAATTTGTTTTGGTTTATGTGATTTGAAGAATCGTGTGGTCATGTTTTTTTGCTTGTATCAGGAAGCAATATATCAATGGTACCAGGTTCATGAAGTGAATAGTGTCAGGTTCATGCAAATGTTGATGATCCAATGAATAGTATCAGCGCATGTCATCCAAAATTGAGAAGAAATGGATGGTTGCTGCTGGATGCTAACAAGCTAACAGAAAATTTTGGCAGCATGACCACAACTTGACCACAAGTACTGCACAGAAGGTCTCATATCGGCACATAACCAAAACAATAGTACAAAGTGCATAACACATAACATAGTGCATACATGACATAAATTGATTTAGACAAAAGAAGTGATACATTGGTTCATTGCATTAAATTGGAGTGCCAAATCTAATACTTACATGAGTTTCCAGTGATCATCGTCTTCAAGAAAATTCTGCCAGAAAAAAGGTAATGTCAATATTTATAGTAACTACAAGATGATAGCAATGAACAATAAAGAAAATACCCGGATCATTGTTTCAGTTTCTTTACAGGGCAATTGTTGCTGACATGGTCTTGCCTTAACTCCTTTTCCCTTTGTTCCTCCAACACAGTGTCGTACCGAATCCATAATCCAACTAAAGCATGTTGTAATGTGAAATGTTGTCTGAAATCTGATTGAAATCTCAAATGTTGTCTGAAATGAGGTTGATATCTGATTGTTGTCTGAAATTTTAAATCTGTAATGAGATTGAAATCTAATTGTTGTCTAAAAGTACATTCTGGATTCTTGATTTTTTGGATTCTGAAATGAGATTGAAATCTGATTGTTGTCTAAAAGTACATTATGCATTCTTGAATTTGTGGACTCTGAAATGAGATTGAAATCTAATTGTTGTCTGAAAGTACATTCTGCATGTCTGAATTTGTGGATTCTGAAATGAGATTGTGTAATACCCCAAATGTAATTCGAGATGGAATGATTCAAGGGAGAATAACCCGGGAGAAAATGACTGAAATAGGAGAAGGACAGATTATAAAATGGATTGAACAGCAAATAGAGGAGGGGTTTTCTGCTAAAGTTAGGCAACCTGGGCCTGGGCCTTGGCCCAGTTGGCCTTGTAGTGGCCGACCAGGGGGGGAGGCGCCACCCTCCCCCAAAACCCTAGCCGCCACCCCCCTTTTCCCCCTCCCCCCACTTGTGGCCGCCACCTCCCCTCTCCTCCACATCCTTGGCCACCTCCCCTGGTTCCCTGTGCCCCTCCCTGCTGGTCCTCCATTGCTGCCGGCCATAGAGGTGTGCTCCCCGCTGCCGGTATGGAGGAAGACGAAGAAGGAGCCCCCGGGAGACTTGCCGGCCAAAAGAAAGAAGAAGAGGAAGGGAAGAAGAGTGAAAGGAAGGGGAGAGATCACAGGTGGGTGATCTTCATGCTCAAAAATCGGTTCTTCAAGGGTAACCACAATTCCCCCTTTGTTTAGATGTGTTATGGGTTAATTTAGCAATGTCAGTATTTAGGGCTGCTCAGGACAGATTAGAGTAGATCGAGGTTTTGATGTACTTAAAGGAAGAATTAGTTTTGGATGTCTCCTAGAGTAATGTAGAGCATGTCGCCATCTTTCCTTGAAGTGCCAGAACGCATTATTTGGACCTCTGTAGCAGAAGTTATCATTTTATTAGTGGGACTGTTCTGCAGATTTATGGGTTTTCTGATAGGTTTTAGTAATATGAGTTAATCGATTAGTTAAAAGGAGATTTAGAGAATCTCAGTATAATGAAAGTCGTATATAATTGTCCCAGATTTTTAGAAAGCTCAAGAACGTGAGATTTGGACACTCGTAGTAAAAGTTATGGTATTTTTAGTGTACTATCCAGAGAACCCGACGCGAATTCGATGTTTTGTTAACTAGCTCGGTAGGGGCAATAGATGGAAGATTCAGAAGAGCCCCTCAACTAGGTTTAGTTGGGGAATTTAATTACCTTTCCATAAAGTCCAAGAACACATTATTTGGACTCCTGTGCTAATAGATATGGATTTTTGAATATGACTGTCCACCGAGGGGACAGATCGACGTTTAGGAATTGGGGTTGGGATCGTGTTAGATGCTTTTGTGGGTTCGTGATTGTTGATATATAGTTTGTTTTGGTCCACTACTATTGTTTTAGCGTGTGTTATAATTATTATCCAGGTGGTGGACTGGTCCCAGGGGCAGCACCTTCTGCACGTCCCTCGTTCTCTCGCGGTTAAGGCAAGTATAATGATGGATATAATAGATATTATTGAATGGCGTTGTTTGATAAATACTATGAGTATTTGTGTTGTTCATGATTGTTATGGTGGTATGATTGGTAATGTTCATGGTTTCTAGTGATATGAGTTACATGTCATTCTTGGATGTTTGAAAGTTATGAAGTCTATGCTTATGAACATTTGTAGTATGAATAGGTTATTCATATGCAATGTCGTTGCGGATGCATGTTTGTATTAATTTGAGATTTCATACATATGGATCATGATGGCTTATTGAAGTCTTGGTCATGTGATGACCAAGCAATTATTGAGGTCCTGTAAGACCCAGGATTAACACTCCCGAATCCTCTGTGCATTTCTGAACTAGTCCCATGATCAGTAGCTAGTTCACACAGTAAACAAATATGGTAACAAAATCATATCACAACTTTATTAATAAATAACAACAGAGTTGATTACAAAGGAGGCTTACAGCCAACAATAAAATAAACACAATGGAAGACGAAGAGGTAGTAGAGTCCAGCTTAATCGCCACGAGCAATCGATCGGGAAGCGGCCTAGTCGTCGAGATCCACACCGATGACAAAGTCCTTCTCCTCTGAAATTATTTGCATTAAGCAAGAATGAGCACAACTACTGTGCTCGCAAGTTACACCGTCAAGTAATGTAATGACATGCATATATGGATATCTCAAAGGAAAGCTTAATATGGTTGAATTTGCATAAAACAAAGATTTTCTCAGAAATACTTGTACTAAGTTTCAAAGCAGCTTATTCTATAACTACAATTCATTTTATAAATCAATTTTATAGTCGATAACATTCACACATGAATGGTGAAGGATACCTCCTATCACATGGCTTCCCGCCCAATTCCCATTTAAATAAACCAGTTGATAAAGTCTTTTGAAATCAAAATCCAAGTCTAACTTTGAGTGGCTTTACTAGCATGTCCATGATCATGACGCGCTATTCAACAGCTTTTACACTCGCAGAGGTTGTACACTTTACCCACATGACACGAATTCTCTAGTTTGCTTGGCATCCGTCGATACCACCGCCACTACCTTAGGTAAGCAGCCTAGAGCACGTGCAAGGCCTTTACAATGCGCCATTCCACCGCAGCCCTCGCTAAGGTTTCGCCCCTTTGGAATAGAAATCATGAGTTCCTAGCCCTCTTGCGCCAAAGTGGGAACAATAGTCATAAAAGACTTTGTCAAAAGAAATGGCCATGAAAGACCGCCCACGCATAAACAGGTCAACCGCGATGGAACTTTACAAATTAATTAGCCAGTCCCTACCCATACTCGTGACATGTGGTTGCACGGTGAGGCATAGCCCATTATAGGCATAGCAAAGGAACGCCAGAGGCCGGTCCTCAATTAACTTGGGCGACTTTCCACAAAACCCATGGGCCTCGATCATGGAAATGACTTCGATCCTGCATTAACATGCACCATCCAAACAACCATTTCGCCCAAGTACAAACCATAATTTTATTTATTTTCTCAAATTCATTTACGACAAAACTTCCATGACAAACCAATGCCATAGATTCTTAAACAATATTTGATTTTTGGTGAAAGTTTCCCAAATCAAACATTTTGGGGTCTAAGCATTGCTAAGCATAATCTGTCTCAAAATGTTCTAGTTCATACTATTGTATCAACTAGATTTTATCTAGGTGAGGTTAAATATCCAAGACTTGTCAAGAACGAGATCAAGATGTAATCCATCAAGATTGTGATAATCCAACCTTTAGCAATCCAAAATTCATTAGTCCAATCTACACCGTATAAGTCTATTTCTATGATCCAACTTCAATTGATCCAAATATTTAACTATACTCAAATTTTATAATCCGATATCTATCAATCCAATGATTATGTAATCCTATAATCAAATTTTTAGATAATCGATATCCAATGACAATCTATTTCTAGAATCCAATATCAACAATTCAAGATTTGACTATAGTATCTATCTATCATCCAATCTTTATTAATCCAACATCAACAACAATCTACCTCTAAAATCCGGTATCCAATAATCATTTATTTCTACAATACAACCATAATAATCATGTATTTCTAATAATCCAACATCATTCATTCCAATATCCAATAATCCAATGATAATCTATATCTATGATTGACATCTAATATCCAACAATCATATAACTCTAATAATACCACAATCCGATCCTTAATAATAATCTATTTCCATAATCTAATACCAATAATCACCTATTTCTGTAATCATTCATTATTTATTAACAATTTTCCTCTATCTTCACACATCCATTCACAATCTTCTTTTATTATCCAAACTCCAAAATATATATGCATTCGATAATAGTCTCCATACCACCTCTCTTGACAATAATTGGACATACAAAGGCATTGGGAATAACTATAAAGCTTAAAACAGAATTTAAATTATCAATATAAATAAGCATGCAATAATAATTTTAAAACAGAAATTAAATAATTTAAATAATGGGTGCAAATATGATCAAGAATGTAACTTGCCTTGCTTAATGGATTATTCTCAAACGGCGTTGAAATCCGGTCGTCCGAAGTCGTCGAAATCTATACGCGAAAATAAGCCAAATTCAAATAAAATTCAAATAAAAATCCAAAAATTATAACATAAATACTGGAAGTAGAGAATGAATTTAGATGAATTTAGGAGGAAGAATCGTTGGATTTGGAGTTCGTAAGAGGGAGAACGAATTTGTTGAAGTTTAAATCTAAATAAAAAAAAGGTGTAAGTACTGTAGCTTGCATGGCACTGTTCATGCCATGCACGTGAACAGTACCAGTCTTTTAAACACAAGCACAACGCGTGGAGAAATGGCGGCGCTGGTGAAAGGAAAAGGAGAGGCGGCCAGCGTAAGCACAAAATGGAATCCCGGAGCGAGACGGACCTAATGGTGGTGGTCGCGTCATCGGCGAAGGTCCGTGTCTTTGTGGCGCAAGCAAAATAGTGTCGGATGAATAGTAGCACCGATGAGCCCGGGGTGTTTCAGGAAAAGGAAGGAGCACTGCGAGAGCGCTTGCGAGGTGAAGCCAACGATGTAGACGATGTCGTCGGGGAATCAACGACGGCACCGGAAACGACGATAGAATGTGGTTGGGCCGTTTGCGGAAAATTTTTGCTGGTGGCGAGATTGAGGGCCGAATTCTAAGGATATGTAGAGGAAGCCGAGGGGCACGCGGCGACATAGTCGGCTCGGGAAATGAGTGACCGAGGAGAGAGAACAGAGGAGAGATATGTTAGAAATGCACTGTTCACTTTCTTTCTTTACTACTACGAACAGCATGCAAAAAAAAAAATGGCTATGCTGCCATGCTGTAGCCGAACAAGATCAGTAAGAAGCCTAAAGAAGAAGAAACTCAAAGTAAGGTCTAGATATTAGAGCACTGTTGCTTGCCATGCAACGCGAACAGGAAACAGGCTTTGGCAAAAGCACAGCCATGCTTGCATGGAGGTAGGAGTTAGATGGATGGATGCTTGAGTTGGGCTGCTTCGGTTTGGGATGGGAGCAGGAATGGAGAAAGCAGCAAGGGAAGGATTCTGGTGGGGAAGAATGAGCTCACGACCTGCTGAAGAAGAGAGCTGCCAGTGGTTTCTACAACTTGGAGAGAGTGCAGGGGATCAAAGAAGGGATGGCATGCCCTTATATAGCTGCAACTGGGAGCCGCAACGCCGTAGGCAAAGGGTTACGCGCGTCGGTTCGGTTGAAAACTGTTGGAAATTAATCTTGACTTAGTATTTGCATTTAGTTGTATGGAAGGAGTAGTGGACTGTGTGGGCACGTGTGGATGCGATTCTGCATGCGCAATTAGTTTGTTGAGTAGTTAGTTTTGCATGCACCGGACGGGAGTGCATGGCGCCGAGTGTGTGATTTATGTATATTTAAGACCATGTATTGAGTCTTTAGTTCATTAGTGGAGAGAACAATGTAGTTCAAGAAATGGCAAGGGTGTGTGTCCACAAGTATGTGTTGTCTGTGTTTGAGTGGGCTCTCGTGCTTCAAATGAAATGTAATTAAAGGCTTTGAATGAGAAGAAATGAGAGAAGAGAGAAACGGCTGCCATTAATGGCTTGAAGCTCAACCGTTCGTCTGCACAAGCGTAAGAGGAAAGGGAGAGGGAAAAAGGAAGGGTAGCGCGGTGGAGTGGGACCGGGGTGGCGCTGCTTGCGGCGATGTAATCGAGTTAGCGCACTGTGGTTCGCCATGGAAGACAGTGGTGGCCACCATGCCTTCGGTTAGAGAAAGAACACGCAGGAAATGAAGTCCACGGGAGGAAGAAGATGAATGGAGAAGAGAGAATTAAATAGGTATGAATAGATGAGTGGGAGTTATATAGTCAAATGAAGCCAAAAGTTCTCACGTTGGCTGCATGGAAAGCTTTGGAGTTAAGGAGGTTTGCATGAAGCACAAATGAGATGGGTGACCTTCGGGCGCCCGCTTGGAAAATTAATAAATATTTTTTTTTCTCGAAAATACTGTTCATCAGTTACTATTCAAAGTGAATGCCGGACCAGTCCGATCAGAATTTTTATTTTTTATTATTTTTTTATTTTCGAAATAAGAATTAAGCATTAAATCAAATATTTTTGGAACATAGCAAATAGAGTCCAAAAATTCTAGAAAAATTCACAAAATTCCTAGAATTATTTTGGACTTAATAAAAATAATTCCAACTTAAATGGTAATAGTTTTTGCACATAATTTATTTTGGCTTTAAAATATTTAGGAAAAAGCTTTTAAAATTCCGTAAAATTCATAAATTAAATAAAATTTTATTTTTCAACCTTAACTCAAATAAACTTCAAAAACTTTAATAGATTTTACTTTTGACTTTTAAAACTTCAGAAATAAAGAAATCAAACTCTTTCAAATTTCGTAAAATCCAATAAAATAATAACTTTATTCACTTTTATTTTAGTAATGTAACTTTGGGTCATTACAAACTACCCCTTAAAAGGAATCTCGTCCCCGAGATTCAGACTGGCTAGAAAGAAAGAATACGCAAATAGGATAAATGTATTGAGAGATAGAAAGAGTCTATCTTCAAGTTGGCTTCATGTCCAAGGATGTTGAGTTGTTCAAAGCTTTGAGGTATCGATTCGTCCTTCAAGTCCTTGGTGCATCGATAGGTTAGGGGTTCAATGGATTGTTAGAGAAGAGGAAAATAGCAAAGGGTGAGAAGATACAGAGCTATGAGGAGAGAAGTCTACCCATTTAAAGAAAACGTTGTACACAAGATCAAAATATCTACGCACGACGTATCAAAAGAAAATACACCATACAAATTGAGAAACAATACAACGTTCTACTCGATCAAGACTTTTAATCTGGTGAAACGACTCAGTACACAGAATGAGCCTTGGATATCTTAAGCTATAATGTTGGGTTGACAAAACGATCTTCGGTAATTCTTGTCCGTTGTCCTTAGATGGTGGAGATGATGATACTTTCCTTGATGGCTCCATGTCTTGTAGTCTTGAACGTATGGGTTAATAATCGTGCTGACCATCTATAGAAACTTTCAAGGAAAAGAGGATCCATTTAACCTTATAAAATGGTGAAAGAAGAATTAGGTAAGAAAGAATTGCTATGAAGAAGTTAAAGATAGACAGATGACTCAGATAAGGAGAGAACAAATTATTTTTCTTGTTATATAAAATAAGTTTTGAAGTTTTCAACTAACGGCCATTCTAACTAGGTCACGACCTACGATCGATATGGCTCGATACCACTTTGTAAGACCCAGATTAACACTCCCGAATCCTCTCAGCATTTCTCAACTAGTCCCATGATCGTGAGCTAGTTCACACAAAGAAACAAATATGGTAACAAAATCATATCACAACTTTATTAATAAATAACAACGAGTTGATTACAAAGGAGGCTTACAGCCAACAATAAAATAAACACAATGGAAGACGAAGAGGTAGTAGAGTCCAGCTAATCGCCACGCAAATCGATCGGGAAGCGGCCTAGTCGTCGAGATCCACACCGATGACAAAGTCCTTCTCCTCTCAAATTATTTGCATTAAGCAAGAATGAGCACAACTACCGTGCTCGCAAGTTACACCCGCCAAGTAATGTAATGACATGCATATATGGATATCTCAAAGGAAAGCTTAATATGGTTGAATTTGCATAAAACAAAGATTTTCGTAAATACTTGTACTAAGTTTCAAAGCGCTTATTCTATAACTACAATTCATTTTATAAATCAATTTTATAGTCGATAACATTCACACATGAATGGTGAAGGATACCCTCCTATCACATGGCTTCCGCCCAATTCCCATTTAAATAAACCATTGATAAAGTCTTTTGAAATCAAAATCCAAGTCTAACTTTGAGTGGCTTTACTAGCATGTCCATGATCATGACGCGCTATTCAATAGCTTACACTCGCAGAGGTTGTACACTTTACCCACATGACACGAATTCTCTAGTTTGCTTGGCATCCGTCGATACCACCGCCACTACCTTAGGTAAGCGCCTAGAGCACGTGCAAGGCCTTTACAATGCGCCATTCCACCGCAGCTTCTCGCTAAGGTTTCGCCTTTGGAATAGAAATCATGAGTTCCTAGCCCCTCTTGCGCCAAAGGGAACAATAGTCATAAAAGACTTTGTCAAAAGAAATGGCCATGAAAGACCGCCCACGCACAAACAGGTCAACCGCGATGGAACTTTACAAATTAATTAGCTGTGTCCCCTACCCATACTCGTGACATGTGGTTGCACGGTGAGGCATAGCCCATTATAGGCATAGCAAAGGAACGCCAGAGGCGGGTCCTCAATTAACTTGGGCGACTTTCCACAAAACCCATGGGCCTCGATCATGGAAATGACTTCGATCCGTGCATTAACATGCACCATCCAAACAACCATTTCGCCCAAGTACAAACCATAATTTTATTTATTTTTCTCAAATTCATTTACGACAAAACTTCCATGACAAACCAATGCCATAGATTCTTAAACAATATTTGATTTTTGGTGAAAGTTTCCCAAATCAAACATTTTGGGGTCTAAGCATTGCTAAGCATAATCTGTCTCAAAATGTTCTAGTTCATACTATTGTATCAACTAGATTTTATCTAGGAGAGGTTAAATATCCAAGACTTGTCAAGAACGAGATCAAGATGTAATCCATCAAGATTGTGATAATCCAACCTTTAGCAATCCAAAATTCATTAGTCCAATCTACACCGTATAAGTCTATTTCTATGATCCAACTTCAATTGATCCAAATATTTAACTATACTCAAATTTTATAATCCGATATCTATCAATCCAATGATTATGTAATCCTATAATCAAATTTTTAGATAATCGATATCCAATGACAATCTATTTCTAGAATCCAATATCAACAATTCAAGATTTGACTATAGTATCTATCTATCATCCAATCTTTATTAATCCAACATCAACAACAATCTACCTCTAAAATCCGGTATCCAATAATCATTTATTTCTACAATACAACCATAATAATCATGTATTTCTAATAATCCAACATCATTCATTCCAATATCCAATAATCCAATGATAATCTATATCTATGATTGACATCTAATATCCAACAATCATATAACTCTAATAATACCACAATCCGATCCTTAATAATAATCTATTTCCATAATCTAATACCAATAATCACCTATTTCGTAATCATTCATTATTTATTAACAATTTTCCTCTATCTTCACACATCCATTCACAATCTTCTTTTATTATCCAAACTCCAAAATATATATGCATTCGATAATAGTCTCCATACCACCTCTCTTGACAATAATTGGACATACAAAGGCATTGGGAATAACTATAAAGCTTAAAACAGAATTTAAATTATCAATATAAATAAGCATGCAATAATAATTTTAAAACAGAAATTAAATAATTTAAATAATGGGTGCAAATATGATCAAGAATGTAACTTGCCTTGCTTAATGGATTATTCTCAAACGGCGTTGAAATCCGGTCGTCCAAGTCGTTAAATCTATACGCTGAAAATAAGCCAAATTCAAATAAAATTCAAATAAAAATCCAAAAATTATAACATAAATACTGGAAGTAGAGAATGAATTTAGATGAATTTAGGAGGAAGAATCGTTGGATTTGGAGTTCGTAAGAGGGAGAACGAATTTGTTGAAGTTTAAATCTAAATAAAAAAAGGTGTAAGTATCAGAAGCTTGCATGGCACTGTTCATGCCATGCACGTGAACAGTACCAGTCTTTAAACACAAGCACAACGCGTGGAGAAATGGCGGCGCCGGTGAAAGGAAAAGGAGAGGCGGCCAAGCAAGCACAAAATGGAATCCGGAGCGAGACGGACCTAATGGTGGTGGTCGCACATCGGCGAAGGTCCGTCTTTGTGGCGGCGCGCAAAAATAGTGTCGGATGAATAGTAGCACCGATGAGCCCGGGTGTTTCAGGAAAAGGAAGGAGCATCACGAGAGCGCTATGAGGTGAAGCTAACGATGTAGACGATGTCGTCGGGAATCAACGACGCCACCGAAACGCATTTATAGAATGTGGTTGGGCCGTTATGGAAAATTTTTGCCGGTGGCGAGATTGAGGGCCAATTCTAAGGATATGTAGAGGAAGCCGAGGGGCACGCGGCGACATAGTCGGCTCGGGAAATGAGTGACCGAGGAGAGAGAACAGAGGGACCCAGGATTAACACTCCCGAATCCTCTGTGCATTTCTGAACTAGTCCCATGATCGAGAGCTAGTTCACACAAAGAAACAAATATGGTAACAAAATCATATCACAACTTTATTAATAAATAACAACAGAGTTGATTACAAAGGAGGCTTACAGCCAACAATAAAATAAACACAATGGAAGACTAAGAGGTAGTAGAGTCCAGTTAATCGCCACAGCAATCGATCGGGAAGCGGCCTAGTCGTCGAGATCCACACCGATGACAAAGTCCTTCTCCTCTGAAATTATTTGCATTAAGCAAGAATGAGCACAACTACTGTGCTCGCAAGTTACACCCGGCAAGTAATGTAATGACATGCATATATGGATATCTCAAAGGAAAGCTTAATATGGTTGAATTTGCATAAAACAAAGATTTTCAAATACTTGTACTAAGTTTCAAAGCGCTTATTCTATAACTACAATTCATTTTATAAATCAATTTTATAGTCGATAACATTCACACATGAATGGTGAAGGATACCTCCTATCACATGGCTTCCCGCCCAATTCCCATTTAAATAAACCAGTTGATAAAGTCTTTTGAAATCAAAATCCAAGTCTAACTTTGAGTGGCTTTACTAGCATGTCCATGATCATGACGCGTTATTCAACAGCTTTACACTCTGCAGAGGTTGTACACTTTACCCACATGACACGAATTCTCTAGTTTGCTTGGCATCCGCCGATACCACCGCCACTACCTTAGGTAAGCAGCCTAGAGCACGTGCAAGGCCTTTACAATGCGCCATTCCACCGCAGCTTCCGCTAAGGTTTCGCCCCTTTGGAATAGAAATCAGAGTTCCTAGCCCCCTCTTGCGCCAGGTGGGAACAATAGTCATAAAAGACTTTGTCAAAAGAAATGGCCATGAAAGACCGCCCACGTACAAACAGGGTCAACCGCGATGGAACTTTACAAATTAATTAGCCAGGTCCCCTACCCATACTCAGGACATGTGGTTGCACGGTGAGGCATAGCCCATTATAGGCATAGCAAAGGAACGCTCAGAGGCCGGTCCTCAATTAACTTGGGCGACTTTCCACAAAACCCATGGGCCTCGATCATGGAAATGACTCGATCCCGTGCATTAACATGCACCATCCAAACAACCATTTCGCCCAAGTACAAACCATAATTTTATTTATTTTTCTCAAATTCATTTACGACAAAACTTCCATGACAAACCAATGCCATAGATTCTTAAACAATATTTGATTTTTGGCTGAAAGTTTCCCAAATCAAACATTTTGGGGTCTAAGCATTGCTAAGCATAATCTGTCTCAAAATGTTCTAGTTCATACTATTGTATCAACTAGATTTTATCTAGGGTGAGGGTTAAATATCCAAGACTTGTCAAGAACGAGATCAAGATGTAATCCATCAAGATTGTGATAATCCAACCTTTAGCAATCCAAAATTCATTAGTCCAATCTACACCGTATAAGTCTATTTCTATGATCCAACTTCAATTGATCCAAATATTTAACTATACTCAAATTTTATAATCCGATATCTATCAATCCAATGATTATGTAATCCTATAATCAAATTTTTAGATAATCGATATCCAATGACAATCTATTTCTAGAATCCAATATCAACAATTCAAGATTTGACTATAGTATCTATCTATCATCCAATCTTTATTAATCCAACATCAACAACAATCTACCTCTAAAATCCGGTATCCAATAATCATTTATTTCTACAATACAACCATAATAATCATGTATTTCTAATAATCCAACATCATTCATTCCAATATCCAATAATCCAATGATAATCTATATCTATGATTGACATCTAATATCCAACAATCATATAACTCTAATAATACCACAATCCGATCCTTAATAATAATCTATTTCCATAATCTAATACCAATAATCACCTATTTCGTAATCATTCATTATTTATTAACAATTTTCCTCTATCTTCACACATCCATTCACAATCTTCTTTTATTATCCAAACTCCAAAATATATATGCATTCGATAATAGTCTCCATACCACCTCTCTTGACAATAATTGGACATACAAAGGCATTGGGAATAACTATAAAGCTTAAAACAGAATTTAAATTATGAATATAAATAAGCATGCAATAATAATTTTAAAACAGAAATTAAATAATTTAAATAATGGGTGCAAATATGATCAAGAATGTAACTTGCCTTGCTTAATGGATTATTCTCAAACGGCGTTGAAATCCGGTCGTCCAAGTCGCTTAAATCTATACGCTAAAATAAGCCAAATTCAAATAAAATTCAAATAAAAATCCAAAAATTATAACATAAATACTGGAAGTAGAGAATGAATTTAGATGAATTTAGGAGGAAGAATCGTTGGATTTGGAGTTCGTAAGAGGGAGAACGAATTTGTTGAAGTTTAAATCTAAATAAAAAAAGGTGTAAGTATGTAGCTTGCATGGCACTGTTCATGCCATGCACGTGAACAGTACCAGTCTTTAAACACAAGCACAACGCGTGGAGAAATGGCGGCGCTGGTGAAAGGAAAAGGAGAGGCGGCCAAGCACAAAATGGAATCCCGGAGCGAGACGGACCTAATGGTGGTGGTCGCGTCATCGGCGAAGGTCCGTCTTTGTGGCGGCGCAAAAATAGTGTCGGATGAATAGTAGCACCGATGAGCCCGGGTGTTTCAGGAAAAGGAAGGAGCATCGCGAGAGCGCTGCGAGGTGAAGCTAACGATGTAGACGATGTCGCGGGGAATCAACGACGCACCGAAACGCATTTATAGAATGTGGTTGGGCGTTTATGGAAAATTTTTGTCGGTGGCGAGATTGAGGGCCAATTCTAAGGATATGTAGAGGAAGCCGAGGGGCACGCCACATAGTCGGCTCGGGAAATGAGTGACCGAGGAGAGAGAACGAGAGAGAGATATGTTAGAAATGCACTGTTCACTTTCTTTCTTTACTACTACGAACAGCATGCAAAAAAAAAATGGCTATGCTGCCATGTCAGAGCCGAACAAGATCAGAAGAAGCCTAAAGAAGAAGAAACTCAAAGTAAGGTCTAGATATTAGAGCACTGTTGCTTGCCATGCAACGCTAACAGAAACAGGCTTTGGCAAAAGCACAGCCATGCTTGCATGGAGGTAGGAGTTAGATGGATGGATGCTTGAGTTGGGCTGCTTGGTTTGGGATGGGAGCAGGAATGGAGAAAGCAGCAAGGGAAGGATTCTCGTGGGGAAGAATGAGCTCACGACCTGCTGAAGAAGAGAGCCGCCATGGTTTCTACAACTTGGAGAGAGTGCAGGGATCAAAGAAGGGATGGCATGCCCTTATATAGCTGAATCGAGCCGCAACGCTGTAGGCAAAGGGTTACGCGCGTCGGTTCGGTTGAAAACTGTTGGAAATTAATCTTGACTTAGTATTTGCATTTAGTTGTATGGAAGGAGTAGTGGACTGTGTGGCACGTGTGGATGCGGTTCTGCATGCAATTAGTTTGTTGAGTAGTTAGTTTTGCATGCACTGGACGGGGAGTGCATGGCGCCGAGTGTGTGATTTATGTATATTTAAGACCATGTATTGAGTCTTTAGTTCATTAGTGGAGAGAACAATGTAGTTCAAGAATGGCAAGTGGGTGTGTGTCCACAAGTATGTGTTGTCTGTGTTTGAGTGGGCTCTCGTGCTTCAAATGAAATGTAATTAAAGGCTTTGAATGAGAAGAAATGAGAGAAGAGAGAAACGGCCGCCATTAATGGCTTGAAGCTCAACTGCTCTACCAAGACAAAGCGAAGAGGAAAGGGAGAGGGAAAAAGGAAGGGTAGCGCGTGGAGTGGGATCAGGTGGGCCATGCATGATGTAATCGAGTTGGCACTGTGGTTCGCCATGGAAGACAATGGTAGGCTACCATGCCTTCTGCTAGAGAAAGAACACGCAGAAATGAAGTCCACGGAGGAAGAAGATGAATGGAGAAGAGAGAATTAAATAGGTATGAATAGATGAGTGGGAGTTATATAGTCAAATGAAGCCAAAAGTTCTCACGTTGGCTGCATGGAAAGCTTTGGAGTTAAGGAGGTTTGCATGAAGCACAAATGAGATGGGTGACCTTCGGGCGCCCGCTTGGAAAATTAATAAATATTTTTTTTCTCGAAAATACTGTTCATCAGTTACTATTCAAAGTGAATGCCGGACCAGTCCGATCAGAATTTTTATTTTTATTATTTTTTATTTTCGAAATAAGAATTAAGCATTAAATCAAATATTTTTGGAACATAGCAAATAGAGTCCAAAAATTCTAGAAAAATTCACAAAATTCCTAGAATTATTTTGGACTTAATAAAATAATTCCAACTTAAATGGTAATAGTTTTTGCACATAATTTATTTTGGCTTTAAAATATTTAGGAAAAAGCTTTTAAAATTCCGTAAAATTCATAAATTAAATAAAATTTTATTTTTCAACCTTAACTCAAATAAACTTCAAAAACTTTAATAGATTTTACTTTTGACTTTTAAAACTTCAGAAATAAAGAAATCAAACTCTTTCAAATTTCGTAAAATCCAATAAAATAATAACTTTATTCACTTTTATTTTAGTAATGTAACTTTGGGTCATTACAGTGTCCCCGTCATGTTAATGACGGG
The DNA here is from genome assembly GCA_036346405.1 of Phyllostachys edulis. Classification (NCBI taxonomy): domain Eukaryota; kingdom Viridiplantae; phylum Streptophyta; class Magnoliopsida; order Poales; family Poaceae; genus Phyllostachys; species Phyllostachys edulis. The sequence goes on along the minus strand of CM070546.1, from coordinate 81,501,668 downwards.
CTAAAGGTCCCCATGCTTGTAGAGCATGGGCTTTTGTCCCCATACTTGCGGAGTATGGGCAATGGTCCCTGTGCCAGATGGCACAGGCATGTGTGTGCATCGACGGATGCGCACTTTGCATTACCGGTAAAATACAAAAGAGAAAGAGAAGGATAAAGATCATGTTGACCATATTGCATAGCATGTGTATGTAAAGTAACTGCTATGTGGTTTTGTGGAATATAGTTGATGAGTTACATGCATGTATATTGTTGATGACATTTATTATATTTGCTGAGTCTTTGGACTCACCTCTTGTTGTTTGCTGTGTTTTAGGTACCTTTACGAGATCGGCATGCATGGGGAGAAAGAAGGATTAGTCTTGTTGCACTCACGCACGATCTACCCACAATGGAATGAAAAGAAATTAATTAGTAGTTGAATGAACTACTTAGAGTACTCTTTATGATTATTGCTTGCTTGGAGTAAACTATAATAAATGGATAGATGTTTTTGGATGCTCATGATCTATATCTTAGTTGTTTAGTTGCTATGGATGTTATAGTAACGAATAGCCAGTTTTAATCATATTGCAAGTTGGATTACCTATATATGTTATATCTGTTTGTTGGAACCTCCGGTATAGATAACTATACAAAGGAGGTTCTGTCGAAATTTTGTAAGGTATTTTAGTTTAGTTTTGTTTAATTTATTTAATTTAGTAGCATTCCAGGCACTTGTTTGGCTGGGGTGTTACAGATTGAAATCTAATTTTGTGGATTCTAGATAGCATTTGCACAACAAAGGACTTTGGCATTCTGGATAGCAAAGGACCAAAGGAAATCACATCATCTGATTTCACATTTCAGAAAAGTATAACAAAAGGATCATCTGATTTCACATTTCCTTATCACCAATGTATAACAAAAGGATGAACAAGCAAACATTTCACATCATCTGATTTCACATTTCACTTTAATGAACAAGCAAACATTTCACAACAGTTGAACAAGCAAAGATGAGCCAGCAACATTTCACTTTTCACATCTGGTGTTATGGTATTTTTGCTACAACAGTTCTTCAATTAGAAACCTCACTTGATATCAAAATACCAGCTAGCTAGTATTCATCTAAGAAAGTGTCAGGCAACAAAGCAAATATGACATCTCCTGCAAAATGGCACCAGACAGCAAGCATTCAAACCACATTCAACGTTTTGTCATTTCTCCATACATCTACAAGATGGTGCTAGCCGCTGCTCACTGCTACCAAAAAGAAAATTCAGAACTGGGTAGTTACAAATTCAGAATAGTATCAGGTTCATGGAAGAACCAATACTAGTTGTCAACACCTCAACAAGAGTACATGTCTTGGTTCACAAACACAATATATCCTGCTGCAGGAATTCACTGAGTTTAATCTTGCACAAATAGCTATTACACCTTTAGTCTTCATGGGCTCTGTATTGGTTGGTGGTCTTCCTCGCCTTGCCTAGAAAAATACACCAAGACAAGAAGAACAACAACTACGAAGATGAGAATGTACATCGTTGAGCACCCACTGTCTTGTTCGTTCTTCTTCCCGCCCTGTATCCCTAAAGGAAACGGAGCAGGAGCCGAGAGGGGCGCGACACAGAGAAAGGGGGAGGAAGGGCGCGACGCGAGCGGCTTGGCTCAAGCAGCAGCAGCAGTGTGCAGCGTCCGTCTGCAGGGCTCAAGTCGGGCGGCGCAGGGCCAATGTAGGGCGGTGCAGGGGCGGCACAAGACCGCTTGACTCGGCGCTAGCGGGCGGTGATGATGAGGACATCCCTACCATGGATACAACCACGCCTACACACACAACTCATCCACAACCATTGTTACAAGGACCACTTACTCGAGCTCGTGTTCACCAACTAAATTACTAGGTGAATTCGTTCCTAGATTTATATATTACTGAGAATAGACCGCTACCTAATGCAAGTGATTTAATTGTGCTTAGCAACATGGGAAAGGGCCAAGGAAAGGCATGCAGAGTCATGGACATGCATAGAAGGCATAATGGAGGTCACCACGTTACTTTGGATCTGAGTCAAGCAAGAGTTCGAGTTGGGCTCGTTCTGGATTCGGATTCGGACTGCTGCGATAGTACTAACTTTAAACGGTTGTAACTTCTTCATACGGACTCCGTTTGGGACATTCTTGGACTTCATGGAAAGCTTATCAAGTCTACTTTCCAACGGATCCAACCTCATCTTCAAATTCTATCTGAGCTAGCCACAATCATTGAAAGAGTCCACATCTATTTCTGAGCCTGAGTCAAAAGGGTGATGCGCCACTTCCACTTGGGCCCATGGGCCTTGTAACCCTAAGGGCGTGCGTCCACTTCCCTGGCCGCCACCCCTGGTCATCTCCCCATATAGGAGCCACTGTCTTCCTTTGCTAGAACTCAGATTTCGTTGAGTTTAGATTTAGCCATTGTGCAAACTTCTGTTCTTCAGTTGTGTCGGATGACCACCTGTCAAGACAGCCTTCGGGATCCCACATTTGTTTTTTAATATCATCTATACTACAATATTATTCGCAATATCAGATTGTCTACATCTTATTCTTGCTAGTTCTTCGATTGCTCGCAGGGATTGAACCTTGTGTTCAGGTTGATCGCGCTTCCAACAAGGTCAATAACATCTCGGAGTTGGTTCAACGATTGCTATGGTGCAAGCGTTGCGTACGGTTGTAGTGGATCGCGAGAGTTACCTCTACCAAAATCGATAGTTAACAATCTCATCGAAAGATTGGGCACCCCGCCTACATCAAGTGGTATCAGAGCTCAAGGTTGCTCGGTGAGAATTTACTGTTTTTCATAGTTAGGTTGCTTAATTCCGAAAGTCCAGAAAAGGCCAAAAAAAATTATAGGATTAGATCACCTTCGTCAAGGCTGATTGCGCCATTGCATCGCTCTTTTCAGTAATTTGGATTGTTGAGTTTGTGTTGCACCGTCGTGTCACGTTGCTGGTCTTAGCTGAGGTCGGTGTTTAGTTCATACCCCACTGCCTTTGCTGCCGCAGCACCCACCACCCCCTACCCATCGCCATGCCGCTCATCCCTGTCGCGGCCACCAATTTGCCCTGCCACCACCCGCTGCTGCAGCACTCCAACACCTTACCACAATAGCACTCTAGTACCTTGCCACCACAGCACTCCAGCACCTTACCGCCGCTGCACCTCGCACTGCCGTGATAGCCAAAGTCCCTGCCGCGGCAAACCCTAACCAAGATTGGTTTCAGCTTGTGACAAAAAAAAGAAAAAAAGAAAAAAAAGAAAGGTTGTTTTCGTGTTGCCAGAAGGATTCATTTGACTTCAGCAACACGATAAAAAAATCAAAGTTTAGAGAGAGAGAGTATCTTTTAATTACCTTTATACCCCTGCCTTCGACAAAAAAGTTTGTGACCCATATACCTCCCTAGACCCGGAAGAGGATTTTAAAGAGATTTGAGTCGGGTGCACATTCACAAAAAAAAAACAGAGAGCAAAAAAAATCCTCTCTTCCAGGGCTGTTGGCACCTTTTTCCTTTGCTGCTTCATTGGTATTCCTCTACTTGTTTCCATTGTTGGTTTAGCTATTCCCCCGGTCTAGGCGAGGATCAACAATTTTGACTAGTACTTTGAACATTTATTCAACTTGCATTTACTAAATTGATTGTTGCTAATCCATTGCTACCATACTTGAGTCTTCCCAGCTACACCTTTTCTACACCGTACAGACTGAACTTCACCTGGCAATCGCTCCATCCAATCTTCGGAGATACGTTGACACCGCTAGCTGCCGATCACCCCTGTTTGCATTGTGGTTTAGTTGAGAATGAGGAGGCCTCCATGGCTAGATTTTTGGGAGGGTTGAATCGAGAAATTCAAGACATCCTTGATTATAAAGATTACAACTTCATTACTAGATTGTTTCATCTTACTTGCAAAGCTGAACGTGAATTGTAAGGACACCAGACGAGGACATGATCTAACTCTTCTGCTGGTCGCACAAAATCATGGACGCCACACACCCCTATAGCCCCCTCCACTATTGCACCACCACCGTTATCCTCCAACAACAAGCAGCGCCCCACTACTTCAAGTTCAGCACCACGAGTTTTTGAAGCAGTCAAATTAGCACCACAAGCTTCTGCAAAAACCTCCTCTTCGGTTGCTTTGACAGGACGAACTAAGGACATTCAATGCCATCGTTGCAAAGGCTATGAACACATGATGCGGGACTGTCCAAACAAGCGTGTACTAATTATACACGATGATGGTGGGTATTTCTCTGCTAGGGATTTTAATGATGAAACATATGCTATGCTTGCAACTGACCCTACAGGACATGATGATGAATCTAATCATGAGGAGGAACATGTTGGCGCCGAAGATGCCGACAAGTATTTGAGCATTATAGTGCAACGCGTACTAAGTGCTCAAGTTTCTCGTGCCGAGCAAAATCAGCGCCATAATTTATTTCAAATAAAGGGCGTTGTCAAGGAACGCTCGATTCGCATAATTGTTGATGGTGGGAGTTGCAACAATTTGGCAAGTATGGATATGGTGGAGAAGCTTGCTTTGCCAACCAACTCTCATCCCCACCCATACCATATTCAATGGTTCAACAATAGTGGTAAGTTGAAGGTAACACAGATGGTGAGAGTAAACTTTTCTATGGGTTCATACCATAATTATGTTGATTGCGATGTTGTTCCTATGCATGCTTGTTCATTGTTATTAGGAAGACCTTGGCAATACGATACTGATTGTGTGCATTATGGTACGAATAATCAATACTCTCTCATGTTCAAAGGAAAGAAAATTATGCTGCATCCTATGATTCCTGAACAAATTGTTAAAGATGAACTTGCTAGAGCTAGTAGAGAGAAGAATCTAGAGAATGCTAAGAGTGAAAATCATATTGTAGCAAAAGAGCTTGAGCAACATAAGAAGAAAGAACCTAAATCTGCTCATGTGAAGAATAAAGAAATTAAATTGAAAGGTGCTAGTTTTCTTGCTACCAAATCTGATATGACCAAATTGGATGCTAGTAATTCTGTTTGCTATGCATTAGTTTGCAAAGAAGCGTTGTTTTCATTTGAGGATATACCTTCTTCTTTGCATCCCGCTGTCACTAACATTTTGCAGGAGTACAAAGACGTCTTTCCGAAAGACATACCGCCGGGGTTACCACCGCTTTGAGGGATTGAGCATCAAATTGATTTAATTCCCGGTGCATCATTGCCCAACCGCGCACCATGTAGGACCAATCCAAAAGAAACTAAACAAATTCAGCGCCAAGTTCAAGAATTGCTTAATAAAGGGTATGTGAGCGAATCTATTAGTCCTTGTGCTGTTCCGGTCATTTTAGTGCCTAAGAAAGACGGATCTTGGCAGCAATCAATAATATCACCATTAGGTATCGTCATCCTATTCCTAGGTTAGATGATATGCTTGATGAATTGAGTGGCTCTGTTGTTTTCTCCAAGGTTGATTTGTGTAGTGGATATCATCAAATTCGTATGAAATTAGGCAATGAATGGAAAACAGCATTTAAAACTAAGTTCGGGTTATATAAGTGGTTAGTAATACCTTTTGGTTTAACTAATGCACCTAGCACCTTCACGAGACTAATGAACGAAGTTTTGCGTGCTTTCATTGGTAGATTTGTGGTGGTTTATTTTGATGATATATTGATATATAGTAAATCATTAGAGAAACATCTTGACCATTTACATGTTGTTTTTAATGCTTTACGTGGTGCGCGTTTATTTGGTAACCTTGAGAAGTGCACTTTTTGCACCAATCGAGTCGCGTTTCTTGGCTATGTTGTTACTCCACAGGGAATTGAAGTTGATCAAGCCAAGGTTGAAGCAAAACAGAGTTGGCCGACTCCTAACACGGTCACACGGTGCGGAGCTTTTTAGGACTTGCTGGCTTCTATCGTCGCTTCGTGAAAGAGTTTAGCACCATCGCTGCACCATTGAATGAGCTCACTAAGAAGAGCATGTCATTTGTTTGGAACATCGCACTGGAGAGCGCCTTCACTACATTGAAAGATAAGTTAACACATGCCCCACTACTCCAACCCCCTGATTTTAATAAGACTTTTGAACTAGAATGTGATGCCAGCGGAATTGGTTTAGGTGGCGTGTTGTTACAAGAAGGTAAACCTATAGCATATTTCAGTGAGAAATTGAGTAGGCCTAGTTTGAACTATTCTACCTATGATAAGGAGTTATATGCACTCTTTCAAACTTTAGAAACTTGGCAATATTATTTATGGCCCAAAGAATTTGTTATACATTCTGATCATGAATCTTTAAAGCATATTCGAAGTCAAGCTAAACTGAACCGTATACATACAAAGTGGGTTGAATTTATTGAGTCTTTTCCGTATGTCATAAAACACAAGAAGGGAAAGGAGAATGTTATTGCTGATGCTTGTCTAGGAGATATACCATGCTTTCACAACTTGACTTCAAAAATTTTGGATCAGAGACTATTAAAGAGCAATATGTGCATGATGCTGATTTTACGGATATATTGTTGAATTATAAAGATGGAAAAATGTGGAACAAATTCGTCATTAATGATGGGTTTGTATTTAGAGCTAACAAGCTATATATTCCAGCTAGCTCCGTTCGTTTGTTGTTGTTACAGGAAGCATATGGAGGCGGGCTGATGGGACACTTTGGCGTGAAGAAAATGGATGATATACTTGCTGATCATTTCTTTTGGCCAAAGATGAGACGGGACGTCGAGCGCTATGTTGCATGCTGCACTACATGTCAAAGAGCTAAGTCATGACTTAATCCTCATGGTTTATACATGCCTCTACCTATTCCTAGCGTTCCGTGGGAAGATATTTCGATAGATTTTGTTTTAGGATTGCCTAGAACAAAGAAGGGGAGGGATAGTATATTCGTGGTTGTTGATAGATTTTCTAAGATGGCCCACTTTATACCATGTCATAAGAGCAATGATGCTGCCAATGTTGCTGATTTATTCTTTCGTGAAGTTGTTCGTTTGAATGGTGTGCCTAATACTATAGTTTCAGATCGTGATGCTAAATTCCTTAGCCACTTTTGGAGAACTTTATGGGCTAAATTGGGGACTAAGCTGTTATTTTCTACTACTTGTCATTCCCAAACTGATGGACAAACTGAAGTTGTGAATAGAACTTTATCTACAATGCTTAGGGCTGTGTTGAAAAGGAATTTAAAAATGTAGGAAGAATGCTTGCCTCATATTGAGTTTGCTTATAATCATTCATTGCATTCTACTACAAAGATGTGCCCTTTTGAGGTTGTTTATGGTTTTGTGCCTCGTGCTCCTATTGATTTAATGCTTATTCCATCTTCGGAGAAATTGAACTTTGATGCTAAACAACGTGCTGAATTGATTTTAAAAATGCATGAGACAACTAAGGAGAATATAGAGCGCATGAATGCTAAATATAAACTTGCTGGTAGTCAGGGGAGAAAACATCTAACTTTTGAACTAGGAGATATTGTTTGGTTGCACTTGCGAAAAGATAGGTTCCCTGAATTGAGAAAGTCAAAATTGATGCCTAGAGCTGATAGTCCTTTCAAAGTGTTAAAAAAAGATTAATGATAATGCATACAAGCTTGAATTGCCTGCAGATTTTAGGGTTAGTCCCACATTTAACATTTCAGATTTGAAGCCTTACTTGGGAGAAGAGGATGAGCTTGAGTCGAGGACGACTCAAATGCAAGAGGGGGGGGGGGTGATGAGGACATCCCTACCATGGATACAACCACGCTTACACACACAACTCATCCACAACCAGTGTTACAAGGACCGCATACTCGAGCTCGTGTTCTCCAACTTAATTACAAGGTGAATTCGTTCCTAGGTTTATATATTACTGAGAATAGACCGCTACCTAATGCAAGTAATTTAATTGTGCTTAGGAACATGGGAAAGGACCAAGGAGAGGCATGCGAAGTCATGGACATGCATAGAAGGCATAATGGAGGTCACCACGTCACTTTGGGTCTGAGTCAAGCAAGAGTTCGAGTTGGGCTCGTTCTGGATTCGGATTCGGACTACTGCGATAGTACTAACTTTAAACGGTCGTAACTTCTTCATACGGACTCCCTTTGGGACGTTCTTGGACTTCATGGAAAGCTTATCAAGTCTAATTTCCAACAGATCCAACCTCATCTTCAAATTCTATCTGAACTGGCCACAATCATCAAAAGATTCCACACCTATTTCTGAGCCTGAATCAAAAGGGTGCTGCGCCACTTCCACTTGAGCCCATGGGCCTTGCTTGTTACCCTTGGGGCATGCGTCCACTTCCCTGGCCGCCACCCCTGGTCATCTCCCCATATAGGTGCCGCCGTCTCCCTTTGCTAGAACTCGGATTTCGTTGAGTTTAGGTTTAGCCATTGTGCAAACTTTTGTTCTTCAGTTGTGTCGGACGACCACCTATCAAGACAGCCTTCGGGATCCCACCTTTGTTTTTCAATACCATCTACACTACAATCTTATTCGCAATATCAGATTGCTTACATCTTCTTCTTGCTAGTTCTTCGATTGCTCGCAGGGATTGAACCTCGTGTTCAAGTTGATCGCGCTTCCAGCAAGGTCAATAACATCTCGGAGTTGATTCAACGATTGCTAAGGCGCAAGCGTCGTCGTACGGTTGTAGTCAGATCGCGAGAGTCACCTCTACCAAAATTGATAGTTATCAATCTCTCATCGAAAGATTGGGCACCCCACCTACATCAGGTGCAGGTAGGGAATGGCGGCGGCACGGCACAAGGGGGCCGCTCGGGTTGGAGTAGACCGGTGCAGGCGAAGGGGCACGACGCAGGAGACATCAAACCCTAGCACGAGGGGAGAGGGCGACGACGAGAATGGCCGAGCAACGGGGGGGGGGGGTGGGTTTCGCAGAGATGAGTCAAGTGGGAGGTGGGATCTTGGCTCTCTTGATCTCGACCACGAGTTTTGTTTTGGATGGCCCGGATGCACTATGTTCACATGTGCACAAATAAGCATATGTGCAGGAGATATGCCGCCTTAATTGCACACGTACAATTTAGCATACTTAGTTGCGTGCAGGATTCGTTTAGCATTTTATTCTCGTACATTAAGTGCAAGATTAAGCAACCTCGATTCTAGAGCAGTTAGACTAGCATAACCGCAGTTGGGGAGTGCTAACTTAACAGGGGATCCAAAAAATGCTATTAAAATTAAAATCTGCTAAAAAGGATAATAATCTGACTACTGTACACATAATAGCTCCTAAAATCACTTAAGGAATTATTTATTTATTATTTCGCGCTGCCGTATAATTGCAGAAGACGAGCCGATGCTAGCAGGTGTAATTAATCCAAATTTCATCGACGCGGATCTTTTCTAGGAATACGAAGGCAAGCTTACCTCTTGATCACCAATCTAGTTATTTTAAATGTAAACCATATATTGCTGTATTATATTTGTACATGCATCAAAACTATTTTTCAAAATCAATCGGCTAAATGAAAGAAGAAAAAGATGAAAGATATGAGAAGAGAAAAGAGTTAATATTACGGTTGGTAAAGGGGGCCCGTAGCAGGAAAGAGATAAGGAAAGAGGTGGGACCCTTTACATATAGTTAATATATAAGGACATACAAAACTCTTACTCGGGTTAGAGGTCGTAAATTCAATGCCAACCATTTTTCCATTTTGACGGACAGAAAATGCTACCGTGTTACGTAATTATGCCCTCGATATCGGGTAAGTAATTATATAGGAACAAGATGGTGCTATAGCGCTAAGTGGAGTGTTGGGTGAAGGTAAGACCGGCCCAACCAACATTACTGGAACTCGGTGGATGACGAGCTCGGCACCGTGATGATGTCAGTACCGACGAAAAGTAATGGGTGGAGGAATTAATCACGTAATATGGAAAACGCTCTTTATTCTGATCTCGAACCCGCATCAAAGGAAATGCAGGGGACCTAGCTCATAGAGAGTTCAGAATAGCTATGGGTAAAGTGGTACAAGCCTGCACAGTGCTATAAAAAATCATGAATTCATGTCTGTCTCCTGGATTGGAGTCTGCGGGAACCGCTAGGGGTCTATCTTCTCTCCGAGTGACTAGTCGTCTTTTCAGAATTAAAAGTACAACTTAAATCTTGGTAAATTATTTTCCAGAGAATAGTTGAGTTAGAAAATGTGATAATGAACAGAGATGAGTCATCTAGTGCATTCTTGCTATTAAAGCTTGCTGAGTACACTAGTGTACTCAACCTTGCTATTATTCTCTTTTATTAGATCCTAGTCCAGTCGGAAACTATCCCGCGTGGGATGAAGGACACACAGGTGCTGAGGAGGCCGCAGGAGATGAGGGCGTTGACTACGAGGACCAGGGCGAGACGGGCAGTTTATTTGGCGAGTGGGACGAGTGGGCAGCAGGTGGAGCAAAGCAGGCAAGCGAAGGGACTTATTTCCTTTTGGCAGTTGTAAATTACTACTTGTAATAAAGATTATAGCCTTGCGTGGCTACTGTTGCAATAAAAATGTACAATTTCTATCTTATTGTTTTGCTGCGCTGACTTGGTAAGGCTTACTATTCGTCGGAGTGGTGTCCTACCGGGCAGACGAATAGTAATCCGTATGCCTAAGTGTGATTACCCTCCGGGGTAATGACACGGGACACCACAAGTGTAGACAGTTTAACAAAAATGATAACAGATCCATATCACACATTTTATTCATATTTTTAGAGTTTTAATACAAAAAGGGGACGAGGCCAAAAGAAAAGTGCAGCGGAAGCATAAACAAAGTAGTAGAGGTCACACGATACGCCATAGGCAATCGTCTGGGGGCGCAGCCTAGCCATCCAAGTCTTCACTAGCAATGTAGTATTCCTCCTCTGATCAACAATTATGTTAAGCCAGGTGAGTACAAAACGTACTTCGCAAGTTACACCCAATAACAAATTATAAAGCATGTTAGAATTTATCAAAGGGGGGCTTAGAGGGTTCAGTTTGCATAAAGCGATGTTTTCATCTTAAATATTTGTACTAAGTCCCATAACAGTTATTTTATATCTAAAATTGATTTTTTTTCTAAATTCTCAAGTTTTGTAGTAAGATAACCTCCAAACAAAGTCTTGTGAAGGATGCCCTCCTATCACGTGGCTCACCGCCCAATTTTCTAAGGATTAACCATCCTAAAACATTTGTGTCAAGATTATTTCTAAATCCAAAACCAAAGTCTTACTTGGAGTGGCTTTGCTTAGCATGTCCATGATCGTGGATACGACTATTTGAATAGTTTTTACACTTTGCAGAGGTTGTACAACTTTACCCACAAGTAGGGGTGAAAACAGATCGGATAGTTTCCGACTGATCCAGACGAAAACGAATTCGAATTGTCTCGGATCAGTTTTTTCTCGGATAATTCTCAGATCGAAATGAATATGATTTTTTTTGTCGGTAATGAATACGAATACGATAGCCCTAGTATCCGTCAAATACAAATACGAATTATAAGAAGGACGGATATCCGGCAACTTAGCCCAACGGCCCAACCCAGCCGGCCCATCATCATCATCATCAACCACCAACACACCCGCCTGGTTTACTTTTCTGGTGCGTGGGTCAGGACATGCAGTAGGTACGAGCGCCCGTACATGAGACGTGTGGACTCATGGTGAGGATGAATGGTTCAGTGGCACGCGGGTGCATGGAGTCATCGGTAGATTGTCGCATGCATATATTGAGCAAAAAATGAACATGCATTACAACATTAATTGTGTTCATATCGGTAGGACATGAACCATGTTAAGAATGCACTGTTACTTCATGTCTTTTGGCATATGAAGCAATTTCATCATACTCGCAAATCTGTTAACTACTGATAGCAACGCTTCTTACTAAATAGTAAAATACTAGTTGCACATGCCAATTTGTTGTAGCAAGTCAATTAGTTGCACATGTGTAACACCCTAGCCCACATGAGCTTGGAATGCTACTAAGGAAAACATAACATAATTATAACTAAGATTTTCCTCCTCATTTCAGCAGAATCTCATTTGTAACTTTTAACATTCGAGGAGATTAATACGCATCTAACAGAAATCTAAGTATGATAAAACGGTAACAGTCTTAAAGATAACAATCATAAAGATTACCATGGAGTCCATCTGACTCTTATTACAATTAATAAAAAAAAACATCTCGAAGGGTGGACATAAAAACTGAAATATTATGTTCTAGGATTCTCCAATTCAACTTAAGTTGCTGATTTATTAAGACTGATGTCTAATTGAAGTGAAGAGTGCATATGATGATTCTAACCCTTCCCATGCATGACATCCCCACAAAGGGGTACCTAAAAATAAATAAACAAACAACAAGCGTGAGTCCAGGACTCAGCAAAGTACAATTAAGACAATAGACCAAATCTCATAAACAAACTTTACTTCTGTCCCAATCAATCATCCACAATAAATATCACAATATTTCAACTATCATTGCCATGCAATGCAAATACCACAAATGCACATACTTTTCTCTTTTGCATTTACCGGTAATGCGGAGTATGTATCCGTCGATGCATACCCATGCATGTGCCTTCTAGCACAGGGACATCAAGCTCACACTCCATGAGTGTGGGGACCTCATGCCCGTCTAAAACCTGACGGGGACCTCAAATATATCAACACTTGGCTACCACATAGTCCAAGACTCAAGGATGGTGTAATGATGCACATGAGCCACTACACTTAATCAGCATATGCATGTAACAACAACTGTAGGCTATGAATAAAAATTCACAATCAAAAAGCATTAGCATTCCATGAATACGAATCAACATAGGCATGTAACATCAACTTTAACACTACGAATAAGAATTCACAATCGCAAAGCATTAACATTCCATGAATACTAATCAACATATTCTACCCACTATTGTACTTGCCTCAACCGTGTGGAGTAGGATGACGGGAAGAGGGTGCTATCCCCAGATTCACACCACTACTTGAATAATTAATAATCACACTAAGGAGACATTCTAGATCATACAATATTACATAAAAAAAATTACATAACTATCTATGCACCTAAGCGCAACCCAAAACATTGTTTCCCTCTGAACATCGTTCTGTCCCAAAACAGGGCAGTCATCTTCCAAAAATCGTATCTTTTATTCTGTTTATCCAAAAAATGGTGTTCTTAGATTTTCTGGAAAGCTTACGGAATTACCCACATTAATTTAGTTGGTCATATTCCCTAATTTTGTCATTCACTATTCTTACTAAACAGATTATAACGACTGCCAGAATCTGGCAGATATTCTGGACCTTAGAACTAAAACATTCATAACTTTCAGTATGTTTATCCAAAAATTACGTTCTTGAGCTATCTGAAAACCTTATGAAATCACCTACAATATTCATGTTGGTGAGATACTCTAATTATTTCGTTAACTAATTTTTATCATCCAATTAATACAACCTGCCATAATCCTCACAGAACCTCTAGACAGCAGTGTTGTAGAATTCATAACTCAAGATCCATTCATCCAAACGACGTGATCCAGGATTCTATGGAAAACTAAAGACGTTACCCACAAATATCTAAGAGGTGACGAATCCAAAATTTGCAATTTCAAGACTCAAACCTACAGCGTACTACAAACTGCAAATAGTCGATCTACTACCCGATGTCGCCAAATCACAAAACTAATAAACAAAGCAAGGAGATCTGATGGTCACCCTTTAAGAACACGATGAAAACCGCTGAAGAATCCATGAAATCTCCCTTCCATCTCCCTTCTCCCACCTCCCCTTCCTTTCTTCCTTGGCCGACAGCACCCACAAGAGGCTTCTCTCTCCTTTCTTCTTCTTGGCTAGCAGCAGCAGTAGAGAGGATGGCTAGGGTTTGGTGCCCCCATTCCCTTGCCTTCTAGTGTGCTGCCGACCCACTCATGGGTCTTGGGCCACTATGGCTGGCTCCCCTCCTCTCGAATATGGGTTAGCAACCCAATCCTCTCCCAAAATTTTGAATTTTTCTTTCTAATTCTATTTAATTTCAGTACAAGCACTTATTTGTTTTATGCTTAAACGATATGTTACATTCTACCTCCCTTAAACATAATTTGACCCCGAATTCTACTTGTCGTTCTATTCGCAAGAATGCCACAACTGAAAACTGAACAACAAATAACACACACCCGACGTGAAAAATTTTTTGGATACTACTCGCGCAAGTGAGACTCCCGCTCCCAAGTCACTTCTCGCTCGGACCGATGTGACCACGACATCATAACGTATACCAACGTCTATACCTCAACACTCTCTCCGCCCTCTCTAGTACATGCATCGAACAGGACTGGTACGGTCTTACTTGTTGGTCAACGGCTCTAACGAAACCACACACTCTAGATTTCTCAAGTACTCTCTCGACACCAAGTAATACAAAACATCCACTTTTGATACCAACCCACACAACCTGCACATAGCACACGAAACTCTTGTTCCATCTCTTAATCGATCTCTTCACCCCTAACAAGGAGAACCTCCTTTAATCAGGGACGCGCAACACAACTTATTTTAAACAAACTTTAATAATCAGAACCCAACTGAAAACAAAGGATTCGCATTGCAACCTACTCATAACCAACTTCCCTCCAAAAGACTCTGTAACACCCCAGCTCAACATTGAGCCTGGAATGCTACTAAAATAAAATTAAACAATACTACTAAGACCATTTACCAAATTTTTCAGCAGAACCTCCTTTGTATACATAAATATACCGAGTTTTCAGCAGTTATAGATAACATTAACAAAAATCTAATATCCAAATTCATTCAACATGCAAGATAGTCTATTCCGATAAAGCGATAATAAGCATAATCCCAATTCGCTAATCTCATTATTACAATTAAGCCAAAGCATTCAACGAAACTATAAGTGAATCTCAATCAGTTTGCTTATTTAAAGAATATAAACTAAATGATGTTCTTTCTTTATGATGAATGGTAGTGAGTGCATCTCAACAAAACTACTCCCTCCCATGCATGCCGTTCTTGCCTGTGGTACCTAAAAACACAACAAAGCAAGAGTGAGCCCAAAGACTCAAAGAAGTATCAATAAAGAAAATGCTAAATTCACAGTATAGCATCAACATTCCAAAAGAAGCATTACAATAAAGATAACTCTCATGCTTATGTAATGCGAACATGCAATGCACCTTTTAACCTTTATCTCTTTTCGCATTTTACCGGTAATGCGAGGTATACAACCGTCGATGATACCTTGCGTCGTGCTCCTCCGCACAGGGACCAAGAGCCTATACTCCATGAGTATAGGGACCATTGCCCATCATCTTCATGATGGGGACCTCTACTCAATGCCCACATTCCACGAATGTAGGGATTACGCCCGCCATTTACATGACGGGACCTCAACAGTATATACTTGGTCACCACGTGACCAAGTCTCGATATCTTTCAATATGCGTATGTACTATGATTCTATCTTTCATACATAAGAATCAACAAGTACATACCACAACTCTGATCCCAAATAACATGTAAGGCATAATCAACATAGATAGGAAAGCTTTAACCATAAACATGCATTCACCATGTTCTATTCATGTTCATCACACTATCATCCTTGTATGACTAGTACGATTCAAACGCAAACAATCATAACAATCAATCATCATTATGCTACAAACAGATACTTGCCTCAACCGCATGGAAACGGTAGACGCCAAGAGGGCGCTGCCCTGGGACCAATCCTCACCAACATAATTATGAATCAAGCTAAGATAACCATGCTGGACCCAAGACATATTTAATAGCTCAAACGAGAAAGTCGACTCTCAAGCGCCTTCCAAACGCCCCACATCTAATGATCGATATGTCCCTCCTATTGGACAGTCCACTTCAAAAATTCATAACTTTCACTACAGGGGTCCAAATAAGGTGTTCTAGGACTTTTTTGGAAATATAATTAAATTTCCCAACTAAACCTAGCTGAGTGGCCCTTCTGAATCGGTCATACAATACCCCTACCAAGCCAATTTAAAAGACATCAATTTTCACGTCGGGTTCTCTGGACAGTACACTAAAACCACCATAACTTTTACTACGAGCATCCAAATAATGCGTTCTTTAGCTTTCTGGAAAGGTATGGAAATTACCTACATTTTTGTTATATAAAGATCCTCTGATTTCTTCTTTAACTAATATCTTATTCCAGTTTTCTACAAACTGTCAGAAAACTGACAGATTAACAGGACAGCGCCACTAAAGAATTCATAACTCGCTGACCGTTAATCGGATTTGGGCGTTCTTGGCGGCCCTGGAAAGCTAAGGACAATACCCAACTGTCTCTAAGAGATGGGATCCACGGAATCTGCCTCTAAAGCCATCAAAACTGACGTTCAATATACTGGACAGAAAAGGATCTACACAACCGGTATTGCTAAAACAATTAATTAACCATCTAAACAACGGGGAACGAACGTTACCCTCGACGAATTGCTGTAGACCACGACGTGAGGCTGCGAACCTTCATCTTCCCTCTCTTCTTCCTCCTCCTTCCTCCTTCTCCTTTCTTGGCTGGCCACGAAGGGGAGGGAGGTGGAGGCGCAAGGAGGGAAAGGAGGTGGAGGCGCAATGGGGAGGGGGGGCTGCTACAGTGGCGGCGCTACAGTGCGTGCTACAGTAGCATGGCCTCCCTCCACTTGGATGGTTGCCCTAATGGGCCAAGGTGTTGTGGGCTTTTGGCTCACAAATTTTATTTTCTAAATTACGCAAGAATTCCCTGAATCTTCTCGTTAAATCACTTTTCTAATTGATTCTCCTCCCTAATTCTTTTCTTCTTACTTAATTAAACTTGGTATTACATTCTACCCCCTTAAATAGAATTCGACCCCGAATTCTACTCACGCTCTACGCCAAGGAACAATCACAACTAGGATTTACCAATAATACCACACACCTGCTGTGAACAATTCCGGATATTGCTCGCACATGCGAGACTACAATTCCTAAGTCGTTTTCCTCTCGGACTTATGGGACCACCGCACCTTGATGCAAGCGATGAATTACACCTCATCACTCGACGACCTAACCGTAACCACTTAACAGACAGACTCAAGATGCGGTATTACACGCCGTCAACGGCTCTTATGAAACCTCACACTACAAATACCTGGAGCATTCTCTCAACACTGGGTCATACAAAACGTTATATACCTCGCTCGAGGACTCGAGACGGTTCTAGCGAATTGCTATCTTCCAAAATCCTCACAACTTTCAGAACAAACAAAATATACTTTTGGCTATCATTCTTTTGGGACCAAGCCACAAAACTTGCACAAAAATATATGGAACTCTTGTTCCATCTCTTAGTCGATCTCTTCATCATAATAAGGAGAACCTCCGTTAGCGAGGACGCATAATATGACTTATTTTAATCAAACTTTAATAATCGATTCAATCAAACAAAGGATTCACAATGCAATTCCAACTTTCCTCCAAGACACTCAAATCCAAAATCGAGATTCCTCATGAAAACCTTTTCACATTCCAACTAGGCAGTGTAAATAAATTCCCCATAAACCAAAAGAGGAATCACTCGAATGGCAAAATCCAACACTTCATTCATTTCCCTGAACCGGAAAGGACCGCCTTTCCAACATAAAGTCAACACAAATTGCACAAGATCTCTGCTATAAAACTTAGCTTAAACAAGAATCAAGAGAGCACCTCTCTACTCGAGAAAACATTCTTTCCTCATAGGTTCTTTTAAGAAATAAACCCTTTCCCAAATCATGGGTTTCTAAATCATCATACTTACTCATTTCTCTTAACCGACAACCCCAAAATGGTCCTCCAACCGAAAGTACATCCATACTTTTTTTTCTTTTGAGGGACTTTACTAATCCACAAAAGAATACTCTAATCTACTCCGCTACCACAGAATTCTTTTATCGATGATTCCCAATACCTCAATAAAAATCTTTCACCCACAACCACATCACCTCATTCAGTTAAGGATAATCAACTTAAAATTCTCCGCATACACTCTCATTTATTGCATCCAAAAGATCCTATCAAAGATCACCATAGCTCTTGGAAACTAATCATGAGAAACCAAGATGCTAGTATAAAAATGCCAAGCCCAAGTTTAACCTTTAAGACTTCTACACTGAATTTTCGGTATGCTTGATCAGTAACCCTCAGATCTGATGACTAAAATTTCACATACCAAAGAATAACCTCGCTTGTTAATGACAACATTCCTCACTAATCAAGTAACCACCCTAAGGCGATTTATTTCACCAATCTTAGGCATCCTCTAATCCACACCAATCCAAGTCAGTTACACAACTACAATATACCCATTCGCAATACTCTAACTGATTGACCAAGATTCAAACATACTCAATCACTAACGCCAATAAATAAATAAATTCTCGATCGAGTTATCCTTAGAGATAATCTAACTTCCATAGGGTTACTCGCTGAGGCCGAATCATACTTGACCATAACTCCACAATTCCTGTTATCCCATTAATTAGCACAACACTTAAGTTTCTCCACACCGCTACTCTCATTAAACTTCACCAACATAACTCTTCTACACGATATTACTAAGTATCCAATTGCGATTCTCTAATAAATTTATCAGGGGTCCATACTTTCGATAATCCCAACATCCCAACTTGGACAAAGGGTATCGGATCATAGTTCACCATATGTCCCACTAGTGGTAACACTAATTAATTGTATTTTCATCGACAAACATTCCATTTAAATAGAACTCTCTCCATGTGTTATAGGTCAAAACCAAATCACTATCTACTGCTCTTCAAATAGCTTGGTTCCTAAGGTTTCACCACTATCATATACTTGTCCACCACCAACTAGTCGCCGTTCTACACTTTATAAGACTTTGGCAACACAAGTTGGTTAATTCCTTCCTCAAAAGGAAGAAACAAACAAATACAAGTTTCAACGCACAAGAAAACGTTGCTCCTCGTGGTGAGTACGAGACCAAGAGAAACAAATATTAATGATCTCGGAAAAACAAAATACGAGTCCGCAGATGAGGGCACATGTCCCACAGAAGGAACTTCCAAACCCCAAAAAAATCAAAATAAAACATTGCTACTGAAACCCAAGAAATTTTAAAGCAGTAACAATGTAAAAGTTGCAGACATGTTCTTAACTCCAACCTCAAATACTTAGGGCACTCATTTTCCGTTGACAAAGAAAGCAATTTTCTTAGATTACAATATTACTTGCCATCCCAAACAAGGAAATGCCTTTAAAACCAAATCAAATTAATCACTTAGGAACCAAATGGAACCTTCCCATACGTCACAATACTCAACTAATCTCATCTACTACATAAATCATGAACTCACGTAAGAGCACGATGTAAAACTCCAAATATTTCATTTAACCCAGATACGAAAATCAATCAACTTACTTCCTCTCTAGAAGAATCATTACCACTCCAACGCGTCACATTCTCTTATCGTCAATCTTACTAATATCGAGAATAATTCTCTCTTAACCAGATTATTTATCGTCAACTCTTCCTTTATAAAGCCCCCAACGGCTTAGCAAAGTATTATCCACCACTTTATCATCTCATCCTCAATTGGGAGTATACCAAATTCCTACAATCTCATTACAACCACTACTTTATTTTAGAGGGAACCTACTACACAATTTAAGAGGTTATTTCGAAACCCTCTCATCAAAGGTATACTATTATCTGACAATTTCACTGTCATGCAAACACAGGTCATTCTCATTGGCCATCCTCATGAAACACACATGAGTAAATCACTTTTGAATTTCAACCTCTCACCTATAAGGAACGCCACACTAATTTAGTACACTCTAATTCTAATCTAGAGGTTATCATAAACTATTGATCAATATCCAATCAAGAACTAATTGATGGTCCTTTCACCATTTGCACTACCACGAGCATAAATAAGATCATCAAATAGCCAAATAATTCAACAAGTTTAACAAACTAATCAATTCTACTAATCAACCATTTCATCAATGTTCTAGACTTATTATTAACTCTATTGATTCCAATTAAGTATAGTCACACTCATAATCACGGCTCATCAAGAACTACTACAGGACAATTTCAAATTAATCAACTTTCCTTCCAAGGTTCTTGGTTAAGATCATTTACAACCACACTACAGACCCAACAGGATAACTCATACATTTTCAACTTATCTTCTATGCTTAAAACCTCCCACTTAACACAACAAACATCGCTAAAGGGTTTAACGTCTTCTTTCATAAAAGAGAACCATTCAACTTCAGCACTAAAAGTACCCAAAAGAGATACATTAAGTTAAGGCTTCCACATACTAAAGAACTTGCAAAAGACCACTTCCATTATCCAAAAACATCAAGCGCAATAAATGGGTCGTGTTTTCCAAAGAGAAAGATAAAACTCCAATATAAAGGTCAATCTTAACAATCAACCAAGTTCACCAAATTGCAAGAATATCTCATCGGTTTGGAAAACAATGATTGATTTACTGGTCAACTTAAACCAATGGAAACACAACAATATTTCTCAAAGAATCCCATCAACCGGTATGGACTACCAATTCCAAGAGAAGTTTATCACCATGACCGGATAAGAGTTGACCAAATTCAAATTCAAAGAAGAGAACAACTCTTCTAAAGATACTCACTATAAATACATATACTAAGATATCCGAGGTAACCACTTCCCTATTCTCATACCACGAAAGGTGGTGTGACTCGCATGCCAGGGCCACAACCACGACCTCAACCTCTCAACATGGGTTATCCCCACACTTAATTACCATAGTTTTATAATATAAATATATATCAAATCATCTCATAATAGGAATTATCAATACAACACAATGAGCGTAAATGCAATGCAATAACCCAATCCCACCCATCGTGCTTAGTGTGTCAAGTTTAATATTTGATTACCACGGACCTCTGAAATTTCTCGATACCAATCAGTAACACCTCACTCAACATTGAGCCCGAATGCTACTAAAATAAAATTAAACAATACTACTAAGACCATTTACCAAATTTTTCAGAGAACCTCCTTTGTATACATAAATATACCGAGTTTTCAGCAGTTATAGATAACATTAACAAAAATCTAATATCCAAATTCATTCAACATGCAAGATAGTCTATTCCGATAAAGCGATAATAAGCATAATCCCAATTCGCTAATCTCATTATTACAATTAAGCCAAAGCATTCAACGAAACTATAAGTGAATCTCAATCAGTTTGCTTATTTAAAGAATATAAACTAAATGATGTTCTTTCTTTATGATGAATGGTAGTGAGTGCATCTCAACAAAACTACTCCCTCCCATGCATGCCGTTCTTGCCTGTGGTACCTAAAAACACAACAAAGCAAGAGTGAGCCCAAAGACTCAGCAAGTATCAATAAAGAAAATGCTAAATTCACAGTATAGCATCAACATTCCAAAAGAAGCATTACAATAAAGATAACTCTCATGCTTATGTAATGCGAACATGCAATGCACCTTTTAACCTTTATCTCTTTTCGCATTTTACCAAGAATGCGAGGTATACAACCGTCGATGTATACTCTTGCTCGTGCCCTCCGCACAGGGACCAAGAGCCTATACTCCATGAGTATAGGGACCATTGCCCATCATCTTCATGATGGGGACCTCTACTCAATGCCCACATTCCACGAATGTGGGGACCACAAGCCCGTCATTTACATGACGGGGACCTCAACGGTATATACTTGGTCACCACGTGACCAAGTCTCAGATATGCTTTCAATATGCGTATGTACTATGATTCTATCTTTCATACATAAGAATCAACAAGTACATACCACAACTACAGATCCCAAATAACATGTAAGGCATAATCAACATAGATAGGAAAGCTTTAACCATAAACATGCATTCACCATGTTCTATTCATGTTCATCACACTATCATCCTTGTATGACTAGTACGATTCAAACGCAAACAATCATAACAATCAATCATCATTATGCTACAAACAGGATACTTGCCTCAACCGTGCGGAAACGGTAGACGCCAAGAGGGCGCTGCCCTCGGACCAATCCTCACCAACATAATTATGAATCAAGCTAAGATAACCATGCTGGACCCAAGACATATTTAATAGCTCAAACGAGAAAGTCGACTCTCAAGCGCCTTCCAAACGTCCCACATCTAATGATCGATATGTCCCTCCTATTGGACAGTCCACTTCAAAATTCATAACTTTCACTACAGGGGTCCAAATAAGGTGTTCTAGGACTTTTTTGGAAATATAATTAAATTTCCCAACTAAACCTAGCTGAGTGGCCCTTCTGAATCGGTCATACAATACCCCTACCAAGCCAATTTAAAAGACATCAATTTTCACGTCGGGTTCTCTGGACAGTACACTAAAACCACCATAACTTTTACTACGAGCATCCAAATAATGCGTTCTTTAGCTTTCTGGAAAGGTATGGAAATTACCTACATTTTTGTTATATAAAGATCCTCTGATTTCTTCTTTAACTAATAGCTTATTCCAGTTTTCTACAAACTGTCAGAAAACTGACAGATTAACAGGACAGCGCCACTAAAGAATTCATAACTCGCTGACCGTTAATCGGATTTGGGCGTTCTTGGCGGCCCTGGAAAGCTAAGGACAATACCCAACTGTCTCTAAGAGATGGGATCCACGGAATCTGCCTCTAAAGCCATCAAAACTGACGTTCAATATACTGGACAGAAAAGGATCTACACAACCGGTATTGCTAAAACAATTAATTAACCATCTAAACAACGGGGAACGAACGTTACCCTCGACGAATTGCTGTAGACCACGACGTAGGCTGCGAACCTTCATCTTCCCTCTCTTCTTCCCTCCCTCCCTTCCTCCTTCTCCTTTCTTGGCTGGCCACGAAGGGGAGGGGAGGTGGAGGCGCAAGGGAGGGGAAAGGAGGTGGAGGCGCAATGGGGAGGGGAGGGGCTGCTACAGTGGCGGCGCTACAGTGCGTGCTACAGTAGCATGGCCTCCCCCTCCACTTGGATGGTTGCCCTAATGGGCCAAGGTGTTGTGGGCTTTTGGCCCACAAATTCCAGATTTTCTAAATTACGCAAGAATTCCCCTGAATCTTCTGTTAAATCACTTTTCTAATTGATTCTCCTCCCCGAATTCTTTTCTTCTTACTTAATTAAACTTGGGGTATTACAGACTCCAATCCAAATTCAAAAGATTCATCATAAAAACTTTTTCACTTTCCAAGTTAGAAAAAAAAACACCACATAAGCCAAAGCAGGAATCACTCGAATACCCAAATCAAACACTTCCTTTATTTTCCTGAACCGGAAAGAACCACTTTGGCAACATAAAGCCAAGCTCAATTTGTGAAAGACATCCGTCATAAGTATGTAGCTTAAACAAAAATCAAGAGAGCATTCCACTACTCGAGAAAACATTCTTTTCTCAATTCCTCTTTTAGGAATAAAATTTTCTCAAATTATGGAATTCCAATTCATCGCATGCAATACTAACTCATTTATCTTAAATTAGCAACCTCAACGCTGTGCTCAAATCGAATTCAACATCCACACCTTTATAGAAAGGCTCTAATGACTCCACAAAAACATACTCTAGCCAACTCCTCTACCGACGGAATTACTTTGACAGATGATTCCCAATGCATCTCAAAATAGATTTCACACGCAATCACATCACCTCAATTCTTTAAGAATAAACAACTCGGAATTCACATCATACACTCTCATGTACTATATCAAAAGGGTTCTATCAATGATCATCCCATTATTCAAAATTCACTATTCTTCTACTATTTCTACACATAATCATTGGGCAACTAAGGATCTAGCATAGAACACCAAACCAATTCTCAATCTCCAAGACTCCTATAAATATATTTCGGTATAACTGATACGGAAACTCTCAAATCCAATGACTAAAATTCCCACAATCCAAACATACTCAATCATTAACACTAACATGTAAACATATTCTCGACCAAATTATCTTTAGAAAGATTCTAACTCCTAGAGGGTTACTCACTGAAGCCAAGTCATACCTAACAGAAACTCAACAATCCCTACTATCCCAATAACTATCATATCGATTAGATTTGTTTGAAATTCTACTCTCATTAACTACACCGTCATAATTCTCTTACACAACCTTGCAAGGTACCCAAATCACGACAATCTAATAAATTGATTAAGATTCTCATACCTTCGATAATTCTAATGTTCCATCTAAGTGAACAAAAGATCTTGGACCACAAATCACTCTAGATTCTACTAGTTGCAACAATGTAATCAGTTAGCTTCGAAGACAAACGTTCTATTTAAATCAAATCCTTTCCAAGGATTTTTTTCTCTCCAAGAAATCAATTTATCACTCAATATATCTCAAACAGCTTGACATCCAACGTCTCACAGAATCATTCACTTGATCACCACCAACCAGTTGCCACTATACACTAATAAAAGACCTTTATAAAACGAATCGGTTAATCCTTTCTCAAAAGGAAGAGGCAGACAAAAACAAATTCCAGTACCCATGAAAACGTTACTCCTCGCAGTGAGCACGAGACCAAAAGGAATAGTCAAATAACAACGATCACGGGAAAATCAAAAGATCAGATCAAAGTTGAGGGCACATGTCCCTCTTTAGAAGAATACTTCAAACCTCAACCAATAAGAATAAAGCATTAATTTTGAATCTTGAGGAACTCTTATGCGGCCAATCAACAAGGTTAAGCACGCTTCAATAAGCTGCAAGATATAAAACTTGACTCCAACTCCAAATACCTCTACCATACTCTTTTCTTTAACAACGAAAACAATCTTCCTTGATTACCACATCACTTGCCACCTCTAACAAAAGTGCTTTTAAAACCAGATCACACTAATCACTTAAGAACCAAATATAACATTCCACCACGTCGCTTTGCTCAACAATTTCAGCTACCACATAAATCACGAACTCCAAAAGATTACGAATGTGAAATGTGAAACATTTCATTTGAGTGATACCACGAAAGACGTTCAAATTACTTTCTTTCTGTAAGAATCAACAACACACTCATAATCCATTGTTGACAACCTTACTAACATTCAAAATGAGATACCCTTAACAAGAATAGTCATCATCTACTGTTCCGTTATAAAGCTCTCCAAAACTCACCAAATTGTTCCATACTACTTTGTTATCCTATCCTTAAATTGAGAGTCCACCAAAACTTTGCAACCTCACTATAACAACCACTTTATCCTAGAGGTGTTATACTACACAAATTAAAAGGTTTTACCAAAACCCTTTCATCAAGGACGTGCTATCATCCGACGATTCCACAATTATGTAAGCATAAGCCACCTATTAATTCACGTCAGTTCAACTCTTAGTGATGCTCAACTCCAAACCTTAACACACAACAATTACACTCCAACCATCGTTGTTCTCAACTGCCTTAATTATGAAGTCTAGTTGCTACTTACTTTTCTTTATGAATCACATGAATATTTACAAACACATATTCAACTGTTTCTCCTCATGTTTAGATTTCGGCAAAATCACACTAAAACTTCAAGAATCAAAATCTTTCATCGATCAAAAGTCTCAACAACACTATAACCAAATTTATCACATCATTCTATATAGAAGAACTATCCAAAACTCCTCCCATAAATTCTAGATCCACCGATATTCAATCCCTTCAACCTTTTGTACACAATTCTAATAATGACATAATAAGGAATATGCAAATCTAGCAACCATATATGATCATCAAGTATCTACAGAAAAGATAACCACACGAATAATATCTATTAAGGCAATAACCTAGCATCTCCTCTAGTTTCCCTTTCCACACAATTAGATTAATCCATTGAGACCAAATAATCCAATAAGTTTAGCAAACTAAACAATTTTAATGACCAGACTGGTTCATCAATGTTCCATTCTTCTTAATAATTCTATTGATTCCAATTAGGTATACTCATACTCATAATCATAATTCATCATGAACTACTAGAAGACAACATCAAATTGATCAACTACACTTCCAAAGATGTTAGTTGAAATTAATTATGCACCACACAAAAGTCTCATCTTGATAATTCATACCTTATCAATTGATCTATATGATTACCACCTCCCACTTAAACACATCAAGAAACCACAAAGAGTTTTAATACTCTCTTTGAGAAAAGAGATGCATTAAACTTCAACACTCGAAATAATCCAAAAGAAATACATAGAGCCAAAGCTCTCACATGTTAACGAATTTGCAAGAGAAAACTTTCATTATCCAAAATATCAAACGAGTAATTGAGTCATGTTTTCCAATCGAAAAAAGATATAACAACCATGGAAATAACAAGTTCACCGATTAACAACATTCACGAGTAGCAAAAGCAACTCAACAGTCGGAAAAATAATAATTGTTTCAGAGAACCATTAGAGACCTATTAAAACCCATCAACTGCAATGAACCACTAACCCAAGAGAAATTCATCAACCACAACTGGACAAGAATTGGCCAAATTCAAATTCAAAGAAGAGAACAACTTTTCTAAAGATACTCACTATCAACGCATGTACTAAGATATCCGATATCCGAGGTAACCACTTCACTATTCTCATACCACGAACGGTGGTGTAACCTGGCAAAACCCAGGGCCACAACCATAACCTCAACCTCTCAACATCAACTATCATCACACATAACCAATATAATCAATTGTGAGTATACAAGATCATCTTATACCATAGATTAACAATGCAACATAACGGAAACAAAAAGGCATTGCTCGACCCATCCCATCCTACTGTGCACCAGTGTGTTAAGTTTTAGGTTAATTAACCATTAACAAGTTTTAGCAAATTAAGTTACCTAAGCTGTTAACCTATTCACCATGGACCTAAAGCCCGCTCTGATACCAACTGTAACACCCCAGCCCACATGAGCCTGGAATGCTACTAAAGAAAACATAACATAATTATAACTAAGATTTTTCTCCTCATTTCAGCAGAATCTCATTTGTAACTTTAAACATTCGATGAGATTAATAAGCATCTAACAGAAATCTAAGTATGATAAAACAGTAACAGTCTTAAAGATAATAATCATAAAGATTACCATGGAGTCCATCTGACTCTTATTACAATTAATAAAAAAAACATCTCGAAGGGTGGACATAAAAACTGAAATATTATGTTCTAGGATTCTCCAATTCAACCTAAGTTGCTAATTTATTAAGACTGGTGTCTAATTGAAGTGAAGAGTGCATCTGATGATTTTAGCCCTTCCCATGCATGACATCCTCACAAAGGGGTACCTAAAATAAATAAACAAACAAACAACAAGCGTGAATCCAAAACTCAGCAGAGTACAATTAAGACAATAGACCAAATCTCATAAACAAACTTTACTTCTGTCCCAATCAATCACCCGCAATAATATCACAACATTTCAACTATCATTGCCATGCAATTCAAATGCCACAAATGCACATACTTTTCTCTTTTGCATTTACCGGTAATACAGAGTATGCATCCGTCGATGCATACTCATGCTTGTGCCTTCTAGCACAGGGATCTCAAGCCCACACTCTACAAGTGTGGGGACCTCATGCCCGTCTAAAACATGACAGAGACCTCAAATATATCAACACTTGGCTACCACGTAGTCCAAGACTCAAGGATAGTGTAATAATGCACATGAGCCATTACACTTAATCAGCATATGCATGTAACAACAACTATAGGCCATGAATAAAAATTCACAATCGCAAAGCATTAACATTCCATGAATACTAATCAACATGGGCACGTAACATCAACTTTAAGGCTATGAACAAGAATTCATAATCACAAAGCAATAGCATTCCATGAATACTAATCAACATATTCTACCCACTATTGTACTTGTCTCAACCGTGTGGAGTAGGATGACGGGAAGAGGGTGCTATCCCCGGATTCACACCACTACCTGAACAATTAATAATCACACTAAGGAGACATTCCAAAGCATACAACATTACATAAAAAAATTACATAACTATCTATGCTCCTAAGCGCAACCAAAAACATCGTTTCCCCCTGAACATCGTTCTGTCCCAAAACAGGGCAGTCATCTTCCAAAAATCGTATCTTTTCTTTTGTTTACCCAAAAATAGTATTCTTAGATTTTCTAGAAAGCTTACGGAATTATCCACATTAATCTAGTTGGTAAGATTCCCTAATTTTGTCATTCACTATTCTTACTAAACAAATTATAATGACTACCAGAATCTGGCAGATATTCGGATAGATAAACTAAAACATTCAAGATGTTTATCCAAAAATTACGTTCTTGAGCTATCTGGAAACCTTATGAAATCACCTACAATATTCATGTTGGTGAGATCCTATAATTATTTCGTTAACTAATTTTTATCATCAAATTAATACAACATGCTAGAATCCTGATAGAACATTTGGACAACAGTGTTGTAAAATACATAACTCAAGATTCATTCATCCAAACGACATGATCCTGGATTCGATTCGTATTCGCTCTGTATTTGTATTCGACATTATTCGTGTGGATATCATGGGGATATGCTCACGATCTTAGGATGATGATACAATTGGCAATGGCGTTGAAGGTTTGTTGAAACACGTATTTTCGGCGAAGTTCAATATGCTGTCAGGCAAGTGGCGGTCTGACCGGCCAATAGGCAGCGGTCTGACCGGCCATTGAGTGGTGGTCAGACCGGCCTTCGGAAATCGGTCAGAATGGCCATAAAATGTTTTTGAGTTTGAAGCTGGGCCAAAAATAGAGGGTGTAGGCAAGAGAAGGGATTCTTCTACACTTGGTCTCATAATCTTTGGAGCTTCGTGTCAAAAGTTCTATTCGTTTGAAAATTCCAGAAGGTTTCGGATTTCCAGGGAGAAAATTTGGCTGAGTCCCCGCTGGGCGGTCAGACCAGCCAACAAGTGGTGGTCAGACCGGCCAGGGGCGGTGAGACCAACCAATGAATGGCGGTCTAACCGGCTTTGACTTGTTCATCGGCCAACTGGTGGCGATGATCATTTTGTTAGGTCAAGTTCATGGGTTTCAGTGCAGATGTGCTGCATGATGCATGTTTTGACTAACGTGGGTCAAGTTGCGAAGAACTTGTTTTCGGAAATGATTTATTGGTCTATTGTTGTGCAGGTTGCTTGGAGGTCAACGACGGTCAATAGCGAAGATGATCGGGACTAGGCTTGAGAGCTGAGGTCCAGAACGATCGAGGACGTCGGGTGAGGTCAATGGATTCAAGCATGGCGCAAAATGGACAAGCATGACCGAACGAGCAGTTCGGTGCGACGGGTTGGATCAAGTGGCGTGGGGGTCAGTGCAAGTGCCATGGTGGTTTCGGTGGGAGCCAGATGGGAGAGACTTGCCGACATGATGAGAGCTGTTGATCAACCTACACGTGGCGAAGCATGGAAGTGCTTCATGAAGATTGGACTCGGTCTTTGGAAAAGGATCGAGAAGGGGTATTTTGGTAACTTCACCTAAATACCGCCTTTGTGACCTTTTACTAACCCGCAGCACAAGACGGCTCAAGGAGAAGCGGTTTAGGTCAAGAGGAGATGAAAACGACGCTTTAAAATGTGTGCGTAAATGAAACCCGTTTGTGTGTGAGCTTAACGGGTGCCCATTAGAGTTTTCCTTCTAGAAGCTAGCCTCCACTATAAATAGAGGAGGGTGCTGCCCAGTACCTCCTTAACCCTTTCTTTGTGAAACCCTAAGTTGTGCTTAGGGAGAGGATAGTGGTAGGTTAGGGTTCTAGAGAGTTGGATTGATTGTGTACTCATGTGTTGAGTCTTTGTCCTCTTGGATGGAGTGGCTGTAAACCAACATCAATCTCGATTCAATCTAAGAAAGATTTCTCAAGATGAGTCGCTTTGTGTTCTTGCTCTCTATTTCGTGATTTTGGGGTTTTTCTTTGATTCATGGGTTTTCCCTTGGTTTCTGGCCTAGATCTAGCTTGCTGTGACATATGAGAATACATCTAGGATCATCTTGATCATTAATCTCCCACGAGCAAGTGTTTGGATCATATTTTGATTTTAACTCGGTTTTGGAGCAATATTCACTCAAACGGAAAAAGGTTAGAACATTGGCATGGATCTTCATGATCCTTGATTGGAATAGGTTCCTGACATCTTAGAGAAGGTATGTCTCAAGTTCGGTAAGGTTTGGAGTCGCGAATCAAAAGTTACATTGATTTGTGATTTTGAGTTCGGGTTGTTTTCACTGTTCATTATACTGCTGGTCAGACCGCCATCTAGCCGCCGGTTAGACCGCCCATAGGAGCGGTCAGACAGCCCAACTCTTTTGAGTTTCAGCTTTTCTGTTTTTGGTCTATTTGCTTCGGAGTTTTGATTGGATTCAATACAAGTCTTCCACTGTGCTTGTATATTGATCTTCATAGCTTTCATAGTTATTGGAGTGAAATTAGTATTGGATTCAATCAAGGTGAAAAACAGATTGTGCTCCTATTCACCCCGCCCCCTCTAGTTGCCTTTTTCGAAACAACAAGTGGTATCAGAGCCCGGTTAGTTCAATCTTGATCTTAACCGGACATTGAACTTGGCGATGGAGAAGTACTCCACCAAGCCACATATCTTCGATGGGCTCGACTATGCCTATTGGAAGAACCGCATGCGTGTCTTCCTTCAGAGCGAAGGACAAGCCATATGGGAGGTTGTTCGAGCCCCGCTCGTTTTGCCCGAGGTTGCTTCGCCGACTTCAGCAGCCCTCTTGGCTAACAACCACAAGGCAAAAAAACCTCCTATATGCTGGGCTTGGTAGACAGGTGTATGACAGCATTTGCAATCTTGAGACTGCACACGAGATTTGGCACACCCTCGAAACCTATTATGAGGGATCGTCCCAAATCAAGTAAGTACTCTAGACGGTCTTCAAGCGAGAGTATAATAAGTTCGAGATGTGTCCCGGCGAGAGCATCGATGACGTATTCACTCGTTTTAACAAGGTGACTAATCAGATGAGAGCAGTAGACATTGAGTATTCTCAATCCAAGAATGCCACCCATCTCTTGGTTGCAATCAACACAAAGGAGTGAGAGATGAAGGCTACTGCCATTGAGAAGAATGTTGACCTCTCTAGTATCTTTTTGGAGCTGCTCTATAGCAAGCTCAAGACTCATGAGATCAAGAGAGTTAGCTATCCTAAGAAGGAGAACATGGCTTTGGTGGCCGATCCTCTAAAAAGAACTTATAATGATTCTTTTGAGTCTTCTTCTGGTTTTTCTTTTGCCTGTTTATCTGCAATCCATAAAGAGGAGCTTGAGAGTGTTCCTGAGACTGAGTTAGCTCTTTTAGCCAAAAAATTCACATGGATCTATAACAATGTGAGAAACAAGAATAAAGGCGGCCTTGTGACATGCTATGAGTGTGGAGAGCTCTATCATATCCGGGCTAACTTGTGAGAACCCGCAAAATTAACCTAAATTAAATAGCAGCAATCGGTAATTAGCAATAATTAAAACTCTTTAAATCCAGAGCAAATAGTAATTTCAGAGTTAATATCAAGTGCATAATCGTTACATCTGGCAACAAGAGGGTTATAAAAGCAATTTCTCCAATATCATTATCAACCAAGAGTCAATTGCAAAAATAAATCCATTGCAGGCATAAGTGGATCATTAATACGAACTCGAAAATATTTACACCATTCAATGCAATCAAAGAATACACCCTTGTGACAACCTTGAAAATATTGCATCAATCTAAGTACAAACAGAAGTAATATATTACAAAACCATTGCTTGTTTCAAAATTAATTATACAACCAATTGCAATGCTTATAACAACAAGTAATTAATCTGTATCCGCTCCTTGCAATCTTGTAGCAGCAGCTATCCTTGCCACCTTGTACCTTGAGCACCAGTCCTTAGGGCCATCTCTCGATCCATCCCCATCGCTCGTTAAAAAAATTAGAACACGGTTAGTAAGTCAAAGACATGTGGATAATAGAAAATAGGAAGTAGAAGGTTGGAAGTAGTCGTTAGAATTCTCTGAAGCACACTAGGATTCCCTGATCAACTCAAGCTAGCCAGCCCCTTGATCGTCAAGGTACCCAGACTAGCTAGGGTTAACCGGCACCTCTTTGCTTTCGTAGGTCTCATCATGCGGCGTTTAATTTAATCCGACACCCTCGTATACCGAACTACTTAGCCACAGAAAATCACACACATAGTGAATTCCCAACCACAGACCAAAAAGCCCCCAACGAAATCTTTCCATGAGGATCAAAGCAAGGGCAAGATGGTCTTTGTGCGTAGGCAAGAGAGTGCTCAAGCCAAAGCCACCTCCCCTTAAAGCATGCAGCCACCACAAATGCCACGCCCATGCCTTCCCCCCATTTCATTCATGCATCGGCCGAGAGCCACAAGCCCAAAGCAAGCCAACACTCCCAAACTCATCCCAAGCCAAGCAAAGCTAGCACTACACCTTTCATCCTCCCCAACCAGCAGCCACACCCCCATTCAACCGAAGGCAACCACAAGGGAGGCGAGAAGCCCAGAAGAAGCAAGCCAGGCAGCCAGGAGGAGTAACAAGCAGGAGGAGTAGGCCAATACACCACCACAACAGTGACCACCAGGACGCCAAGCCGACAAGGAGGAAGACGGGGAAGGAGAGCACTGGCACGCGGTCATCACCATCGCAAAGAACGATCCAAGCACCTCGACGCTCCATCCTAGCCCCATATCAAACCCAGCAAGGTAGCCATTTTCCCCCAATCCTTCATGAGTTTCCAACATCATAATGCATCTTGTTGAGCCATCTAAAACAAACATCAATCAACATTGCACATTCATAATGGCCTATTTTTCCCTAGCATCGCAGTGCCTCATCAATAGCCATCAACATCCATCCTTCATCAGTAGCTCTCAGATTATCTCATATGCATCTCAGAGCAATAGGGGGAGGAGTCAAGGGAGAGATTAGGGTAAGGACTAGCCTCAGTAGCAAACCGAGCAAAGGGAGCAACCAGGCCGTAGGGGCGCAATGAGGGGTGAGGACGTGATCGCAGGCCTGGCCGGGCCGAGCCACCGCAAGCCTGAAGAGGAGGTCAGGGTCGCGAGGGCCGAGCCGCCCAGCGGCCCGGCGACGGCTCATCGTGAAGCCGAGTTGGAGGGGCGCGATGGTGGCGCCGCCATCCGGCCGCCAGGTAGGAGGAGGCGGTGTCGTCCGGGCGGCGCGCTTGGTGCCAGCCGCACCGAGGCGAGCCGAGGAGGCGGAGGCGCAAGCCGCCAGGATCGCCCAGCGACGACGGCAAGGCAATGGCGGCCATGGAGGCGGACGACGCAGAGCGGCCGCACCGGCGTGAGTCACGGAGGCGGCGGCTCGGAGGATCAATGGGTCGGCCGGGTCGGGCCGAGAAACCCAAAGGCAACAAGGGCAATGGATCGGGCCGAGCGAGGCGGAGGAGGCGGCAGCAGCGGCGCGCATGGAGGCACCGGCCGTGGAGGAGGTGGAGCGGCCAGGCCATGGCGGCCATGGCGGCGGCATGGACCGAGGCGAGGCGGCGGCACGACGATGAAGTAGGCGACCTCGGCGACCGGGTAGGCGGACCGAGGCTTGATCCTCTCTGCGGCTTGTCTTGAGAGGAGAGAGAGGGATTTGAGAGTTAGGAGGGAGAGTGAGGTGAGATGGGGAGGTAGAAGAAGATAAGGCAGGGGGCTTGCTGTGTGCGTGAGTGCGTGTGTGGGTTGGGTTTGTGTGCGTGCGTGTTCTGTTTTCCGATTGGGTGTGCGGGTGATTAAAGAGAGAGAGATTAGGGGAGGGTAGAAATTAGAAATTAGATTAGGGAGGAAATAGGATTTGGTAGCCTGTATTTATTTGTCGTATTGTTGTATTTAATCAGTAGCTTTTAGCAGTTAATTAGCGGTTAGATGTTTAGATTATTGCTGCTAAATAATTGAACCTAGGTCTCGTTTAGTTAACCAACTTGCGATTAACCTGTGAAGTAAAATTGCTAGATAGATCGAATAATCGTTAATTCTGTTATTAGTAAAATAACTAGCATGTGTAGCAATCTGGTGCATCGCTAGTATTTATTCTGGTAGTTCGAGCTATTTAATTCTGTTAGTTTATTCAGTTAAGCGTGGACCACGGGTTGTCGACCTTAGTGCGCGTTTTCGGTAGAACGATTATTTTGTGCAGTGCTAACTTAGTGTAGATCTCGAAAAATATTTATTTAATTAAAATTGTGCTAACAAACTAGAAGCCGCTAACTTATGTATGCATAATATCACTCAAAATCAACTATGTATTTATTTATATTACTATTCGTACACCGTGTTGCTACAGAGGACTAACCAAAGACGCGTAAGAAATTGATCAGAGATTCGTCGACGCCAATCTTTCCTACAACTCCACAGGCAAGCTATCCTCTTGAACATAAATATAGTTAATATAAATGTAAACCGTATATTGCACTATTATGTTTATTGCATCAAAATTGTTTTCTCAAAACCTAAAATCAATGATTGAGATGAAAATGATTAAGATGATTATGAAAGAAAATGAGAATGAATAAAGGAAAGAAATGAGAATGATTATGATTGGTAAAAGGGGGCCCTGGCAGGGGAACGTGACGATGACGACGATGATGACGATGATGAGGTAAGAGGTGGGTCCCTTTTTACCTATAGTTATAATATAAGAACAAACAAAACTCTTGCTCGGTCTAAAGCCGTAAATTCAGTACCAACCACTTTCCCGTTTAGGTGGGCAGAAAATGCTACCTTGTTACGTAATTATGATCTCCACAACGGGACACATTGGAGTGTTTGGGCACGGAAGAGCCCGCCCAAGGAGGAGTGTTGAGCACGACGATGGCCGCCTCAACCAACATTTCGAACTCGGTGTATGACGAGGTCGGCGTGGGATTAAATCAGCACCGACGGAAAGTAATGGGTGGAGACTTAATCACGTAAACTGGAAAACATTCTGTATTCTGAACTCGAACCCGCATCTAAGAAATGCTGGAGACCTGGCTCATTTAGAGCTCAGAATAACTGTGGGTAAAGTGGTACAAAGCTCAAGCGAGCTATATCAAATCATGAATTCATGCCAGTCTCCTGGATTGGAGTCTACGGGAACCGCCAGGGGTCTTTCTTCTCTCCGAGTGACAAGTAGTGTTTTCAGTATTAAAATTTGCCATCTAAATGTTTTTAAATTATTTTCAGAATTGAGATGACTTAGAAAATGTGATAATAACTAGAAATAGCCATCCAGTGCATTCTTTGCTATTAATGCTTGCTAAGTACATTCGTGTACTCAATCTTGTTAGTATTCTCCTTTGTAGATCCTAGTCCAGCCGGGAACTCTCCCGAGTGGGATGACGGACTTGCAGGTACCGACGCAGCTGCTGGAGGAGAAGGGACCGACTACGGAGGCCAGGGCGGGGGTGGCGCCTTATGCGACTCGTGGGACGAATAGAAGGCCGAGACTTCAGGGTTGGCGAGAAAAGCGGAGCAGTTCCTTTTGGTAACTGTGTAATACTTGTACTAAGAATCCTAGCCTTGCGTGGCTATTACTGGAATAAAATGTACGCTTATCTTATTGTTCTCATTGTGTGACTCTGGTAAAGGCTTACTATTCGTTGGAGCAAGAGCCATCGAGCAAACAAATAGTAATCTGTATGCCTAAGTGTGATTACCCTTGGGGTAATAATACGGGGCGTCACATAACTGCCCCAAGCTAAAAGGGAAGGGCAACCACAAGGATGAGAAGACTGCCTAGAGGAAGCCTCAAGGGAACAAGCCCAAGTATGATGCTGCCAAGCTCACGAAGGCCGCTCACCGGGTTCTTACCGCTTTTGGAGAACAATCCATGAGCGATGTGGACTCCGGGAGCGAGAAGAACAAGGAGGAGGAGCTCCCTCAAGACAAGAAGAAAGGGAAGCAAAGGACTTCACCAACATGTGCTTCATGGCCGACTCCGTCGACGCCGATGACAACGATGAGGTACCTCCATCCTATGATGTTCTCTCTACTAGATGCGATACCATCTTTGAGCAACTGCTTAGCCAGGACAAGGTTTTAGAGTTCACTATGGCTAGGAATAAGGACCTAGAGTCATAAGTTGATAATCTGACATTAGAACTTGTGAATGCTAAGAGTCTTGATGCTGATGAATGTTCATCCTACCATGCTTTACACTCTGAACTTGCTAAATTATAAACTGCTCATGATGTTATCTTGCACCAACTAGAAAATGCTAGGACTAAGTTAATTAAAGTTAAATCTGCTCCTTGTGAAAAATGCTTAGAATCTAGCAGGTTGGTCGCTTTTGGTAAGGTTGAGTCTAGCTTTTGTTCTTTCTGCTTAGAACGTGAATATGAAGTAAAAGACATAATAGAAGCAGTTAGAGCTAAGTTTGCCAAGCTTAAGGACAAAATTGATTCTGCTCCTTGTGCTTCATGTGAAGCCCTTAAGCTTAAAGTTGCTTTTCATAAGGAGAAACATGCTAGAGCCATTAAGGCCAAAACTTATGAATATTGTTTTAACCTTGGAAACGAGAATGCATATCTTAAGAATACATTAGAAAAATTCTCTAATGGTGAAAAACAGTTAAACATGATTCTTTACAAGTCCAAAACTTCTTATAAGAAGCAAGGGTTAGGATACAACTGTGCCCAAGACAACTCCAAGCCAAATGTCATTCAAGTCTTGGAAAATGGCTTAGTTGAATTCAAAACCCAACTTGCAAAAACTATTTTCAAATCTGCAGATTTTGTCCAACCATCTTTTGAGCCAAAAGGTGCTTCTCCCAGTGGTACCAAGTACCATTGCACTTATGCAAGAAGGATAGGCATTTACTTGAGTTCTGTTGGCGTAGGTTGAAAAATGCTAGGAAAAATGTTGCTAGAATTTTATCTCATTAACTTAGAGCTTTTATGAGATATGGTCAATTAGAAAAGAAGAAACCTAGACTAGGATTTGTTTCACATGCTCATCATCATCATATTCCTAGACAGGATGCTTCTCATGTTAGTGTAACCATTGCTCATGATAGAACCTCAAGTAGGATCAAGGATAGCAATTCTGCTTTGTATACTACTCGCAGACGTGTGTCTCAGTACTGGGTTCCTAAGTCATGTTTAACTAACCCCAGTATTGAGACACATCGATCTTTTGTGCCTTGATTTCCAGGATCGCCGCGGAAGGGGGAAGAACACATGGTTCGTCGACTCCAGCTGTTCACACCACATGACCGGAGATTCAAAATGGTTCACCTCCTTCACGCGGTTGACAGGCGATGACTTCATCACCTTTGGAGATGATACACAAAGGCGGATTGAAGGAACGGGATCGATCAGGATGAACGACAAATTCATCCTGAAGGACGTCGCTCTTGTGGACAAGCTAAGGTACAACTTGCTTTATGTCTCACAACTTCTTGATAATAACTATGAGACTAGATTTAAGAAAAATGAATGTCGTGTGCTTGATTCAGCTGGTGAGCTTGTTTTTGGGATCTCTAGAGTTGGTAGGATCTTTGGAGCTGACTTTTCTGAATCTTTTGCTAGATCTCTCAAGTGTTTAATTGCATCTTCTTCTGAGTTCCGCCTTTGGCACCGACGTTTGGGGCACATTGGTTTTGATCATCTGACGCGAGTTAGCAGCCTTGATCTCATGAGAGGTTTGCCCAAACTCAAAGCTGTCAAGGATGCTGTATGTGCGCCCTGTAGGCATGATAAGCAAGTTGCTGCCTCACACCCTTCATTGACTATGGTCATGACTGACGGACCAGGACAATTGCTTCACATGGATACTGTTGGTCCTGCTAGGGTTCGGTCAGTCAGTGGCAAATGGTACATTCTTGTCATAGTCGATGATTTTTCGAGATACTCTTGGGTGTTCTTTCTTGCTTCGAAGGATGAAGCTTTTGATCATTTTCATGATCTTGTTCTTCGCTTGGCTTCTGAACTCCCTAGTGCCCTGAGAGCGATTCACAGTGACAATGGCACGGAGTTCAAGAATGCCTCATTTGCCTCTTTTTATGCTGAGCGTGGTATTGAGCATCAGTTCTCTTCTCCACACGTCCCGCAACAAAATAGCACGGTGGAAAGAAAGAACAGAACCTTAGTCAAGATGGCTAGGACGATGCTAGATGAGCATAGCACTCCGAGGAGGTTTTAGGCCGAAGCTATTGCTACAGCTTGCCATATTGAAAATCGTGTCTTCTTGAAACCTTCTTTGGGCAAGACTTCTTATGAGCTTTGCTTTGGTAGAAAACCATCTGTTTCTCATTTTCCAGTTTTTGGATCCAAGTGTTTCATTCTCAAGACAGGAAATCTAGATAAATTTGAGTCAAAAACTTCTGATGGTTTATTTTTGGGTTATCATGCACATTCGAGGGGTTCAAGGGGTTTTCAGGTTTTTAATTTGAGACTAACGTTGTCCAGGAGACATGCAATGTCACTTTTGATGAGACTAGCCCTGGAGTTAGATTAGACATTTCAGGTAATACACAGGCAACGGAGAGCATTTTTGTAGAGGAAGATGATGATGATGCCGATATTGCTCTTCCATCTGTTGTTGATGCTCTTGTCCAAGCTCCAGAACCTACTTCGACTATTTTACCTTCAATTGAGGCTCCTGCTGTATCTTTATCATCAGCAGTACCTATGGAGGTCGAAGAGATGCTTTCTCCCCCGGACGCTCCACTTCACATTCAGAGGCATCACCCTCCAAATCAGATTATTGGTCAGCTTCATGAGCGAGTCACTCACTCCAAGTATCATGATCCGAGTCTCTATTCTCATTCTACATTTGTTGCTTCTTTTGAACCCCGCGATATATCACATGCTTTATCTGATTCTAGCTGGGTTAATGTTATGCATGAGGAGTTGGAGAATTTTGAGAGGAACAAGGTTTGGAACCTAGTAGAGCCCCCTAGTGGTCATAATGTGATAGAAACCCGTTGGGTGTTAAAAAACAAACAAAGTGATGATGGTTCTGTGGTTAGAAACAAAGCTAGGTTGGTAGCTCAGGGTTTTAGCCAAGTTGAGGGGTTAGACTTTGATGAAACATTTGCTCCTGTTGCTAGATTAGAAGCCATTCGTATTCTACTTGCATTTGCTACATCTAAGGGTTTTAGGCTGCAACAGATAGATGTCAAGAGTGCATTTCTGAATGGTTATATAGAGGAGGAAGTGCATGTTAGGCAACCCCTAGGCTTTGAGAATCCCAAGCATCCACATCATGTTTTCAAGTTATCCAAAGCCTTGTATGGTCTTAAGCAAGCCCCTAGAGCGTCGTATGATAGACTTAAGACCTTCCTGCTTAAGAACAATTTTGAGATGAGTAAGATAGACAAGACTCTATTCGTTCTTAGGCATGGCAATGACTTCTTGCTTGTTCAGATTTACGTGGATGATATTATCTTCGGTGGTTCTTCTCATGCACTTGTTTCTAGTTTTTCTGAGACGATGTCATGGGAATTTGAGATGAGTATGATGGGAGAGCTCAACTACTTTATAGGGCTTCAAATCAAGCAATGCAAAGAAGGGATCTTCATCCATCAAACGAAGTACACCAAGGATCTGCTCAAGCGCTTCGAGATGGGTGACTACAAGTCGATCGCCACTCCCATGGCGACTTTGACTGTTTTGGATCCAGACGAGGAAGGAGAAGCCGTAGATCAACGCGAGTACCGCAGCATAATCAGCTCCCTCCTTTACCTGACGGCCTCAAGACCGGACATCCACTTCGCGGTCTACCTCTGTGCGAGGTTTCAGGCGTCTCCAAGGACTTCACATCGCCAAGTCGTTAAGCGTATTTTCAGGTACCTTCACTCTACCCTCCAATATGGCATTTGGTATTCCTGCTCTTCCTCCTTGTCCATTCGGTAGTTTTCTGATTCTGATTTTGCGGGCTGTCGGCTAGATAGGAAGAGTACCTCAGGCACTTGTCACTTCTTAGGCACTTCTCTCGTCTCTTGGTCCTCTAGGAAGCAGTCCTCTGTTGCTCAATCTACTGTTGAAGCTGAATATGTAGCTGCCGCTAGTTACTGTAGTCAGATTTTGTGGATGGTGTCCACTCTTAAGGCCTTTGGGTTAAATTTTGCTAGTGTTCCTCTTCTCTGTGATAACACTTCTGCCATTAATATTGCTAAGAACCTAGTGCAACATTCTAGGACCAAGCACATAGACATTTACTATCACTTCCTTAGAGACCATGTAGAGAAGGGTGATATTGTGCTAGAATTTGTGGAGTCTGAGGCTCAGTTAGCTGATATCCTCACCAAGCCTTTAGACCCAACAAGGTTTACCACCTTGAGGAGTGAGTTAGGGGTAATTTATCCATATGGGTTGGTCTGAGGGGGAGTTGGTTCTTTGCTGATCTTTCCTTGTTCATCTGATCTTTCTTTCATCTTCTTTTGAACTTGCTGATCTTTTTAGGCTTTTTGAGCTTTTCTTGCATCTCATTGCATCATATTGCATTCATATGAAAATCACAAAAAAATGCATTGTAACATAAGCTTTACTGCTTATCTTTTAAATTGATGAAGTTTTGCTTATTATCCTCTTGAGCTTTAGTATTTCAATTCTTGCTCAATGTCATGTCTAGTTCTTTGACTTGCTAGAATTATCATGCTTTCATATGTGTTGCTAAAACTTTGCTAAATGAGCTAGAACTTTAAGACAACTTGAACTAAAAATTGTAATTTGTGGATCTCTTAGCTAGCTGCACAATTAGTGATCCTTTTGTGACACTGGCCCTGTCAAAATTGTTTTGTTAGCTCTTGAATCTAGGATTGATCATTTCTTGAACTTCTTGTTCTTCTGAGAATCTAAAACTGCTCTTGTACAAAATGAAAAATCAAATATCAAGATTGTCATGTGGTTAAATTGTGCCAAACTACTCTCACGAGACTGCATATCAAAGACATGAACTTGGAGATAGTTTGATGATCCAGACAACCTCATGGGGATTGCTTGTTAAAATTGACATGAACCTCAAGATTTGTCGCCCTAGTTGAAACTTAGGAAGAGTTTGTAGATGGCTCCTAGTCTAGGATCTTCTTCACTAAGATAGACCTTGAATGAACTTCTAGTTGAAGCTTAGGAAGAATTTGTGGATGGCTCCTAGTCCAGGATCTTTTTCACTAAGATAGACCTTTTATCAACTTCAATATTCATTGCAAATGAAAACTGTTGTAAAAATTGGGCGTTTGAGATATTTTGAGCAAAATAATTCAATTAAGACCTTTTTGTCTCTTAAGTGGTCATTGTTAGCTTCTTGATCTCACATTGACATTCTGACATGGCCATTATCACTTTAGGATCTCTGTTGATGAACTTGCTAGATTTGAAGTTTTGCTTAAATTGTTAAAAATTCATCGCTTTCTATTAAGCCTTCTAGCTTAACTTTGATATATATGTCTTAACATGATCTTGCTAGCGCTTTCAGGCTTGATATGTATTGTGTAATAGTAGAAATGCTAGCTTGTTCTTTTGGATAATCTCCCAAGCTTCTTGTGCGCAAAAATTGAAAAATACAAAAAATGAAGCCACTCCATTGCATTTCATGCATGCTTCTTCTTATGCTTTTTTTCTCATTTCTGCATTTGTCATCTCTGAACGAGAGGAAGGCGTGATTTCTTGATGACTCCATTGTTAAAGGGAGAGAAGATATAGCAAAAATGCTAAAAGGGGGAGCTTTTTGGAGAAAAAGGGAAAATGATATTTTCTTGAAAGAATGATGATCATAGTGAGGGGGGGCATTTATTTTTGCATTCTTATGGTTATATTGCTATTTCTGAACTTGAATTGCAATTCTTGGATCCTCACAATGATCAAAGGTCAAATTGAACAATTGTTCTTTCATATGGACCTTAAGTGAGAATTTTGACTCCTTTCTACAAATTGAAGTTTTATTGCTTTCTTTGACTCGATCTCACTTGTCTATGCTAATCTGAAGCTAACTTGGTCATTTCCATTGCTTTCTCTTGCATTTGGACCAAGTTGTGCCTTCGTGCGAAAACATGAGTATTTCCATTTTCAAACCTCAAAACTTACATTTTTGGGAAATTACCAATGTGTTCATCAAGGGAGAGATTGTGGATATCATGGGGCTATGCTCACAATCTTAGGATAATGATACAATTGGCAATGGCATTGAAGGTTTATCGAAACACGCGTTTTCAGTGAAGTTCAATATGCTGTCAGGCAAGTGGTGGTCTGACCGGCCAATAGGCAGTGGTCTGATCGGCCATTGAGTGGCAGTCAGACCGACCTTCGGAAATCGGTCAAACCGGCCATAAAATATTTTTGGGTTTGAAGCTGGGCCAAAAATAGAGGGTGTAGGCAAGAGAGGGGATTCTTCTACACTTGGTCTCATAATCTTTGGAGCTTCGTGTCAAAAGTTCTATTCGTTCGAAAATTTCAGAAGGTTTCGGATTTTCAGGGAGGAAATTTGGCTAAGTTCCTGCTGGGCGGTCAGACCGTCCAACAAGTGGTGGTCAGACTGGCCAAGGGCGGTCTGACCGGCTTTGACTTGTTCATCGGCCAACTGGTGGGGATGATTGTTTTGTTAGGTCAAGTTCATGAGTTTCAGTGCATATGTGTTGCATAATGCATGTTTTGACTAACGTGGATCAAGTTGCGAAGAACTTGTTTCTGGAAACGATTTCTTGGTCTATTGTTATGCAGGTTGCTTGGAGATCAATGACGGTCAACGACGAGGATGATCGGGACTAGGCTTGAGAGCTGAGGTCCAGAACAATCAAGGATGCCGGGTGAGGTTAATGGATTCAAGCATGGTGCAAAATGGACAAGGATGACCGAACGGGCAGTTCGGTTCGATGGGTTGGATCAAGCGGTGCGGGGGTCGGTGTAAGTGCCATGTTTGTTTCGGTGGGAACCGGATGGGAGAGACTTGCCGACATGATGAGAGCTGTTGATCAACCTACACGTGACGAAGCATGGAAGTGCTTCATAAAGATTGGACTCGATCTTTGGAAAAGGATCGAGAAGGGTATTTTGGTAACTTCATCTAAATACCACCTTGGTGACCTTTTACTAACCCGCGGCGCAAGACGGCGCAAGGAGAAGCGGTTTAGGTCAAGAGGAGATGAAGACAACGCTTTAAAATGCGTGCGTAAGTGAAACCCGTTTGTGTGCGGGTTTAACGGGTGCCCATTAGGGTTTTCCTTCTAGAAGCTAGCCTCCACTATAAATAGAGGAGAGTGCTGACCAGCACCTCCTTAACCCTATCTTTGTGAAACCCTAAGTTGTGCTTAGGGAGAGGATAGTGGTAAGTTAGGGTTCTAGAGAGTTGGATTGATTGTGTGCTCATGTGTTGAGTCTTTGTCCTCCTGGATGGAGTGGTTGTAAACCAACATCAATCTCGATTCAATCCAAGAAAGATTTCTCAAGAT
This sequence comes from Phyllostachys edulis, assembly GCA_036346405.1. Classification (NCBI taxonomy): domain Eukaryota; kingdom Viridiplantae; phylum Streptophyta; class Magnoliopsida; order Poales; family Poaceae; genus Phyllostachys; species Phyllostachys edulis. Next base: position 81,458,155 of record CM070546.1, on the reverse strand, counting down.
GAGTCTCTTTGTGTTCTTGCTCTCTATTTTATGATTTTGGGGCTTTTCTTTGATTCGTGGGTTTTCCCTTGGTTTCTTGCCTAGATCTAGCTTGCTGTGACATGTGGGAATACATCTAGGATCATCTTAATCATCAATCACCCACGAGCAAGTGTTTGGATCATATTTTGGTTTTGACTCGATTTTGGAGCAACATTCACTGAAACGGAAAAAGGTTGGAACTTTGGCATGGATCTTCACGATCCTTGATTGGAATAGGTTCCTGACATCTTAGAGAAGGTTCTTCTTAAGTTTGGTAAGATTTGGAGTCGCGAATCAAAAGTTAGATCGATTTATGATTTTGAGTTCGGGTTGTTTTCACTATTCATTGTACTGCCGGTCAGACCGTCATCTAGCCGACGATCAGACCGCCCATAGGAGCGGTCAGACCGCCAAGTACCTAGCGGTCAGACCGCCCAACTCTTTTGAGTTTCAGCTTTTCTGTTTTTTTGTCTATTTGCTTCGGGGTTTTGATTGGATTCAATACAAGTTTTTCACTGTGCTTGTATATTGATCTTCATATCTTTCATAGCTATTGGAGTGAAAATAGTATTAGATTTAATCAAGGTGAAAAAGAGATCGTGCTCATATTCAACCCCCCTCTAGTCGCCTTTTTCAATCCAACAATTCGTATTCGTATCTGCATCCAGAAAAAAATACGAAAACAAATATGGCAGAGCTATTATCCGTCCGTATTCAATCCATTTTCGCTCCTACCCACAAAGGATATTTTACTTAAAATGTCGGCCAAAACACGTAGGCGTGCAACTAAGCAACTATCACAAGGCTTTTACAATGCTCTATTCCAATATCATTATGTCCGCTAAGGTTTCACTTCCATTGGGCTAACCACCCGCCGGAAACCCCCTCATGCGCTAAGTGGGAATACTATCTAACCGACACCCACACATCAACATGACACAATTAACAATAGAACGTTGCAAATTATTTAACTCAGTTTGTCTTATACCGGACTTGTGTTAGTACCAGATCGGTCCTTAACCAACTTGGATGACTTCCCTTAAAACCCTGGTTTCGATCATTGAAATGAATCGATACCGTGCATAGACTTGCACCAACCTAACATCCATTTCACCCAAGTATAAACTATTGTTTTATTTTATTTTATCTTTCAAATCATTTGCAAAATTTTCTATGGCATACCATTGCCATAGATTCATCTTAAAATCAAAGTTTGAATATTAGGCTAAAATCCTCAAATTGTATATTTTTTGTCTAAGCATAACTATGCGTACAAATTTTACCAAAGTTTCTAGTTCATATTGTTGCATCAACTAAGTTTCATCTAATGTGACAAAGTATATTTAATTCAACGTAAAAATGGCCATAAAAAGGAATTAGGAATAACTATAATTTTAAAACGGGGATTAAATTAAATTGAATACAAATAAGCAGTGCATTAATAATTTAAAGCATAATTTAAATAATTTATATTACTAGGATTCAAATATGATCAATAGATGTAACTTGCCTTGCTCAAGTGATTGCTGATCGAACTCGTCGAAGTCTATACGCAAAAATAAGCTAAATTCAAATGAAACTCAAATAAAGTTCAAATAAAGTTCAAATTTTATAATTTTAGTATAGTTAGCTAGATTATAATTTTATATAAATTTATAAATTTGAATCACCGTAATCGGAGCTCGTATGAAGGAGAACGAGTCCTCAGAAGTTTGAATTCTAAAGAAATTACCCGAAATTCAATTTTATGGAATTAATGATTTTTTTCTAAAGGAAATCCTAAATATTTCCAAGCATGACGCGTAGCAACTGAATTCTATTTTTGGCCAATTTATTTTTCAATTGGAAATTCCTAACCGTCGTTGACGTGTGGGCCCTCGGTCTATGGACCAGATCCATGAGAGCGCATTGGTCCATGGTGGACCAGACATGCGGAACAGTGGCTAGTGCCACGCTAGCAGCTACGCAAGCGGCCACACAGGCGCTAACTAGGACCAAGACGTGGACGCACACGTGGTTGCCAGGTGGCGCCACGTCACTTCGGCGGCGGCGGCGCTCGGGACCAAATGGTCGCCGGCGCTACGCACCACAGCGACGAGCATGAATGTGCGCAAAAGAGAGAGGGGATGCAGGGAACCTAATGTGCACCAAAGCGGTAGTGCGACGCGAAGGGATTACCGGCGATGAGGAAGAAAAGCGGAGGCGCGTTCGGGCCGACGACGAGGTAGGTGCTTTGTCAGCGGCGGTGCACCTTGGGGACGACGACGAAGAACTCCAAAAGATGGAGTGGGAAGCTAGGGTTACGATGGAAGCACGAGTGAAAAAATGTGATGGAGATGCTCCCTTTTATCGGGGCTAGGGGGCACCGAGGCGGCGAGAACATGCGAGGTGGTTTTAAGCCGGTGCAGTAGCGTAGCAAATAAGAGTAAAAGAGGGGGGGGGGGGAAACGGGCGTTTGAATACGACAGTGAGTGGAGAAGGATCGTGGGTGTAAATACGCATGATCGCGGAGTGGTAACGAGCGTATTTACACACGGGAGCAACTAGAATGGCGGTGGCGCGGGCGCAGCTGGAGGTGGAAGACAGAGCTGACATGGCAGCCCCGTCTGTCAGCGAGGGGAAGAGGAGGAAGGCGAAGCGGGCCAGGTGTGAGGAGATGGGCTGCATGGGCCGGTGTGGGGGCGAGGAAAAGAGAGAAAAGGCCGTGGGCCAGGGAGGAAAAGTGGGCCTGAGATTCAATTTTCGATTTTTAACGCCTTTTTGATTTACAGAAAAAGACAAGAAAAATGAAATAGGTTTTTTATAAAATAGAAAATAGAGTTAACAAATTCTAGAAAAAATCACCAAAAATCCCTGAACTATTTTGAACTTGTTACCCCCCGCAAACTCTATTTCTAATTCTTGCCCTTTTGGTCACGCCACCACATGTGGCGTGACAGAACAACACTGTTATGTCAATTTGTATCTTGTCAAGCTATTGTCACGTGATGAGTGCTGTTTGGTCACGCTACCACCAGTGGCGTGACAAAAAAGTGCTATTTAGCGGATTTATCCTATAGCGTGATAATGTTGTTTTGTCACGCCATGGATGATGGCGTGACTAGGGATGACAACGGGGCCATTCCCCCGCGGGGAGTGTTGGAACATCCCCGTCCCCGAGAGACGAAAACATATCTGTTCCCTGTCCTAGGGTGCTATTCTCCCCCATTCCCTGTCTCCATCGGGTTGTCGGGGCCCACGGAAACTCAAACCCGAAAATTGGATCTTCAACCTTTCCTATACAGACACACATAGAGACGACAGAATCAGTGTTCTAAATGATTTAAAGAGTGCTTATCAGTATTCCAAATGAAGAATTCCAACAATATTCTTAAAGATGGTGTCTAACTCCCAAGCAAATAAGTAAGCAAACCTTTTAAATATTTAAACAGTGCGGTAGTGGATTAGTGTCTCATATGTTATAGGGTTATCGGGGCCCCATACGGGTAGCGAGGATGGGGAGTAGGGGAACGGCCCCAGCCTCGCTTCACCCGATATGGAATTGTATTTGAATATTAGCATCCCCATAGGGGAAGAAATAGCCCCAAATCCGATCCTTAATGGATGAATTTTCCGTCGGGGAACGGGGAATGAGGCCCCATTGCTATCTATAGACTTGACAAAAATAGTCAGAATTAGAAATAAAGTTTACGAGGAGTTAACCGTAAAAATAAATTAAAAAATGTTAATTAATAAAAAAAAAGTTCGCCGAGCAGCCACGCGAACGCCAGCTTGCATCCGAATCAGCCGTTTGCCCGCGCCTCGGTCCGTTCCGCACCGTCGATTCCCCGACGCTCCTTCCAAAACACACGCCTCCTCTCGTTTCGCTTCTCTCTTCTCCTCGATCTTCCCCTACCTCCCCACCCGCCTCGAGTCGCCCGTGCGAGATCCGCCCCGCCCCGCCGTGCCACATGCCGCGCGGCCGCTCCCCTCCCCGACCCGGCCGCGATTGAGGTGGGGATATCGACGTGGACGACCGGATCCGAGAACCCGAGGATGGAGGCGGCGGGCGGCGGGGCGGCCGCGGAGGAGCGGTGGGCGTCGCTGTGCAACTGCGTGGTGAACTTCCTGCTGGAGGAGAGGTACCACCTCACAGCGCTCGAGCTGCTGCAGGAGCTGCAGGAGGACGGCCGCCACGCCCACGCGCTCCGCCTCCGCTCCTTCTTCTCCGACCACGCGCTCTTCCCGCCCGAGCTCGTTGCCCGCGCCTCCTCCGCGCCGCCCGGTACCCTACACCCGCCCATTCCCCCATCTGTCTTCCCAGCTTCCCCACCCTACGCTGTGTCCCTGACACGCGGGTCCGCTGCTCGCTGGCTGGATCTCGCGAGTTCTTTGTAATTGCGACCTTGCGCCTCTCCGGCGTGGCGCACAGCTTCGCTTTCTCTATGGTCGGATTTGAAATGAATTTAGTTCCTTGCTCTTGCGCGGCGTTAAATTGATCCTGTACCTGTGTTAAGTAATGTACCTTGGCGCACAGTTGGCATTTTTACGGAAATTTGGTTGGAAAGCGCAGGGCGTAGTATCTGCAGTGCTGCATTAACATTTGTAATAGTACGAAATAAACCTTTAAGTGAAAAGATGCCACAGAAAGATAACACGGGGGTGTTCATTTTCATGTCATCATTTGTAACTTTCAAGATGGTGTAAGTAAAGTGCTTGTTTAGTTTATTTGAATTGATTAACTCAACTGCCATGCCATTTGTAGAACAACAGTACATGCACTTTTTTTTTCTCTTGTTGAGATCTCATTACAGGTAGATGTTGTTACTTTATCCTTGTATAGTATCTCAATCAAGTACTGATGCATGCTAGATGGAAGAGTAAAGTGAAATTAGTTGCTTGGCTGTCTTAGTATAACATAATAATCCAATTTACTTGACTCATTTTTTTGCACAAGCTTATCCAGGCACATAAAGTATGCGGTGTTTACTTGCAATATACCAGCTTTATTAGCGGGTTTGTGAGATGAAGCATGTCCACGTTGTTGTTGACAGGTGCTGATCCACAGAGTTTGCTAGAAGAGAAAATAGCAGCGGAAGAAAAGTTGGCGCTCACTGAGTATGATCTCCGACTAGCCAAGGAAGATATTTCCCGGTTGAAGCTTGAGTTACAAAAGCATCAAGAATCATCCCCTGATGACTCAAATGGTTTGTGACCTTGGAAATGATGGATAATGAGATACATGATATATTAGCATGCTTTGACTTTTCATGATGTAGTGCTAATGAAAACAATCAATTTTCTGTCTTGACGGTGCCCACTTTGTACATGCTGTCAGATAGACATGTCAATTATGGGTTATTATGTAAGAACATGATAATGGCTATAAAGAGATGAAAGGTCATGGTGATGGCAAGTTACTCAAGATAATGAGAAAACAAAAGATTTAGAAAATTAGTTAAGCCAAAAAATAAATGATTATTTATTGGGATTGAGGTTTTGTTTTGTACATTGCTTTGATTGGAATAGATAATACAGCTGCTGGTACTCAAATACATAATTTGCTTTGCTTGTTGGATGGAAGCTATAGGGTTTAGAGGGAATGAGAATAGCTGCCATCCAAAGAAAATGGAAGGCAGACTGCAGACATAATTAGCATTTCGTGTGGCTTGTACTGAAGGTGTCTGTAGGAGCTCTGACAATCAACAATTGCAAAACTGATTCTGTGTTGGCTTTGTTCAATGTCTCCATAACCTTGCTTGAGACCATCTACTAGTTTTTTTAGCAGAGCACCCCCCTCCCCCCCACTCCCTATGAACTGTTTTGATAGAAAAAAAATAATTCAAACACTTTCCTCTTCAACAGCAGCTAGCTGATCTGCTGGTGCGAATTTATTGGCAGCATCTGTTATAATTTAGCTAATTAAAAGTGAGTCATCAAGTTCTTTAGGAACTGGTGTGACATACATATATAATAGAGGGGAACTCCTACTGACAGCGCACAACATACCATTTTTAGCTAGTTTTTGACACCATATGCATTCTGCTTTTTAGCAGTCATTGCACTATGGATTACATCATTTATGAGTTTATGACTAAGACATATAACATCAAGCTATTTCTTACTTGTTGATGCGCTGTTGTACTATATGATTTTCTGGTATGGGCCTATGATCAGGACCACACATACCAGCTTGCACAATGCACAGTTTGAGTTTTGCTAGTAACTGTGTACTGGTAAATGTACGCTGGCCGGTCCACTGGTACTGGAATAGAATTCCTACAGGTGTTCCACCTATCAGATGTGCCATATATTCATTTGTGTCATTTTAGTTGATTATATGAGCTCCACAAGAATATAAAAGAGTTTCCATGAAAATAGAGGTCTTTGGTTCTTTTTGTTGGAATGAGGCTTGTTATCTATTCCAATGGGCCAAAGATAGACACTCAACTGCAGAGTCGGCACGAAATACACGAATGGCTGAATTAAACTAAGTGCGAACCATGGTGGCGAACATCTAGTATATAGAGAGAACCTAACTGCGAGAGGACATGAAGTAGATCCAAGTACGACGAGAATAATCATCAATAAAGATCATATAGTATCGATGATCTCCTTTCGAAACGAAGGGAACCAGACCCTAAACATCAGAGTGAACAAGATCAAAAGGACGAGTAGAAATAGAATCACTAGAGGGATAGGGGAGCTACAGTTGCTTGCCAAGCTTGCAACCTATATTATGTATAAAGGTGTCCATAGAAATAGACCTAGGAACACCACGACCTACTAGTGACGATAGACGTGAGCTATAGAGATGACCGAGACGATGGTGCCACTGAGCGAAGGAGGTAGTGGAGGACGTGACAAGACCACAGGAAGTGATAGTGGCCGATTGGCTGTTGGAGACAGCAAAAGGAAGATGAAGTCAATCGAGCTCCCAAAGACGCTGCGAATCACGATGTCAAGAGCCAGTACCAAGTAGAATCCCCGTGCGGCGGTTCTGAACACAACAAGAGTCAGACTCAAGAATAACACGACAGTCGTGATCAGTGATCTGACCAGCCGACATAAGTTGTATAATAAGCTGAGGAACATTAGAGACTACAAGAACATGAAAAGAAGAGTGGAAAGGGTGCCTAGGCCTACAACAAGAAGAGGTACAATTTGCGGTCTGAACAATGGAAGGAAAAAACTGTGGAACCCACGGAAATGAGGTGAGTAGAATATGGTGTCATGTGAAAGGAGGCACCAAAGTCCAAGATCCGCGGAGACAAGATACCTGATGAGAGAGGAGGCGGAGACGAGGAAGACTGTTGAGAAGCAAGAGCCAGACAAGCAGAACATGAGGAGTCTGAGGACAAACCGACACCGAGGCGTTGGAGCAGTGAGAGGAGCTGTTGTGTGGCGTCATCGGAGGAGCTTTGGTGTGAGGCGCTAGCTCCTGAGTGGGAGGAACCTCCAGAGCCCTTTGGGGGATGTCCACCCGACGCCTGGTCCTCCTCCGCTTATAGCGATCCGATACTGGGCCATCACGCCGGCAAGAGGTGCAGATGGAGACCGCAGAGAGGCAAAGAACCATCGCGCTTGGAGCCGTGGAGGTATCACGCTTAGTCTTGAAGAAACCAAATGAAGAAAGCAGTCTTTGAAGGCACACGATAGCTCAGATCTGGCCGTGCCACGGTGACGAAGTCTCTCAAGATGCACACTGCGAGGCTCCACCAAGCTCGAGTGCGGGTGGCGAGTCAGGAGCTGAGCATACACAGTCTCGAACTCAGGCTGGATACGCTTCAGGAAGTCGTAGAGACGGTGAATCTCCTGGTGAGCGCGGAGCCGCACACAGCAGGGACAGGTCCGGCAGACATCCGACCCCAGAGAGTCAAGCTGACGCCACACCTCAGACATCTGTTGGTAGAAGTCATCCACAGTGGCATCAAGCTGCTGAAGAGAATGCGCCTGGTGCATGACTGAGAGGTACATAGCATCACTCGTCGGCTGGTAGTGAGCTTTGAGGCGCTCCCACATAAGCTGTGTCGTCGGTAGCTCCGCCACATCCATGGAGATGGCCACGGGCATGCTACCCACCAGGATGGCGCTAGCACGAGCCTCGGCATCCTGCCATCGCTCGTAGGCGTGCAACTCGGTCGTAGAACTCGGGGCTTTCTCTAGCAAAGATTGGCGGCCGAAGCCGCTGATCCGCACCAATGATGAAGAGCGCGGGATTGGCGGTGTAGGGCGAGGCGGACAGGGGTGCTCGCCAGTGAGATGACCCAAAGACGATGGCTGTTGAGGTGAATCCTCAGGTGAACGGCCCACTCCCGAAAGTTCGTCCAATCGAAACGAACTAGAAGTGGAATGGCGAAGTTATCGGCAGAGCCATCCGGCCGACGGTGAATCTACTCAACGATGGTGGAAGTGGCCATGGGATGGCCGAGCCGGTTGGCGGCGGTGGCGGCACGAGCCGCAGACGGAGCTGGCCGGATCTCGTCGTGAAGAAGAGGCGAGAGTCTTGTGCTGGGCGGGGTTGGCAGGAGCTCGGCGTGATGGCGAGAGCCGTGGGTGGGAGCTAGATCTGGTGGAGGCGAAGGAATCCGGTGGTGGAGCGGCGGATCCGGCCATTGGAGCTCGGGCGGCGCACGCAGGAGAGCAGAGGAGCTCGGGAGCCGCACGCACGGAGTAGGGGAGCTCGATTCTGGCGACGGCTGCCGGATCCGTGACGGGAGCCGGATCTGACTACGGAAGAGGCCAGGTGGGATCCGGTGAGTGGGATTTGGGCAGAGGCGCGGATTTTAGCGAGAGAGAGCAGACACCCTTAGCGGGAGAAGCAGAGGAGGGCACGGAGGTGGCTTGTCGGCGTGATCGGGTAATGGTAGCCGGTGGCGTCGGCGGCGGCCGGCAGCGGTGGCTGGTGGTGACGGCGACGGCCGGCAAACCCTAACCTTGCTCTGATACTATGTTGGAATAAGGCTTGTTATCTATTCCAATAGGCTAAATGCCCAATATATAACATGTATAGGGTTGCCAATATGCAAAGAGCACCCTAGGATATATACATATCTAACACTTTCACATTTCCGTTGGATGGTGTAAAGCAAATAATTTAACTGCTTTCTGGACTATGTAGTAGTACTGTAGCACTGCGAAATCTTTTTTTGCACCATTAAGATCTTTTCTAGAGAGTGATACCCATTGCCATAGTATCTTGACATGATTCTGCATTCTGCATACAGGGCCTCTTTCAGATGCTTCTACATACAAAGGATCTAGTCAACAAGACAAAAGAGATGTCAAAATTTCAGCATTAGGCCCTCTGAAGGATAATGAACGGAAAGATCTGAACTGTGCTGTGAAAGAATACTTGCTTTTGGCTGGGTATCGACTTGCTGCCATGACTTTCATTGAGGAGGTCCGTATTATTTTTCTATTAGTAGTGTTTACCTTACTGTTGTAACTTCCTCTTAATGTTTATCGGCTTGTGTTTTTTTTTTATCACTTTTATCTTTCTCGGAAAATGATATTTCATAATGTTACCCAAGTACCTTTATCTATTTGTCATGCCAAAGTTGATAATGCTGAAAACTATATTTTGAATGGCATAGCCACCTTTTGTCAACTTGCTGCCCATAAAACTTTTAGGCCTTCTTGACCGACAGACTGTTGTCTCTAGTAGCATCACAAAAGTACATAGGAGCAAGGTTGTCACGGTGCTCCGGCAAATCGCGGCGACCCCAGGGCGCCAGGACGCCTAGGCGCCCGCCATGGCGTGAGTTAGATGGTGGAAATAAAAATTATAAATAATACTTCATATGGTAGGGAATTAATAAATATACCTCATATAATACCTTAAATGGCAGGGAATTAAATGAATATACTCCAAATTCTCTAGATAACAATTAAATGAACACAAGCAAGAAGTAGAGCAGAAGAGCATATCAAAAGAAGTAGAGGAGAGGAGAACTAAAGAGCAGAGCAAAAGAAGTAAAGCATCGAGCAATGGGGAGCAAATGACCAAATAGAAAAAAGAGAGGAGAAGCGAGCAAAGACAAGAGCAAGAAGCAGCACAAGAACAGAGGGAGCAGACCGAATGAGAGCAAGAAGCAGTGCAAGGACAGAGGGAGGAGTAGTTGAAATGAGAGCAAGAAGCAAAATAGAGCAAATCAGAGCAGAGGAAGAAGAAGAAAGGATGGAGAAGGACCTGAGCTTAGGTAGCCTCCAACGGTGGCGGTGGCGGAGGGGAGTGGAAGACGACCAAGACTACTGGGGGGCGATGGCGACAAGCTGTAGGGATGCGGTGGCCATCTTCCTACAACGGTGGCGGTAGAAATTAGCTGGAGATGGGGGCGGGGGCGGCGGCGGCGCAAGTGAGCTGGAGTGGGGCAGCGGCGGCCTTGTCCCTAGCTTCACTCGAAGCCTCAGCCCCAGATTTGTTTTCTCTCCCTTCCTTTCACATGATACCCTACCCTTCAAGGGTTTTTTTTTGGCCTCGAGTCGCTCGCCTAGCTCTCCATGGACGACGTCCAGGCAGCCATGGCGTCGCCTAGTTGGGCGAAGGACCCCGACGTCTGAATCAAGACCTGATTGTGTAAATCTGAACCCTCTGTGTGTACTGTATTAGTCCAGAATCACGTTAGTGCACACAGTCGTAACATCGATGAAATACCATTCCATATGCAAAGATAACTAAGAAATATGCAATTAACGTTTATTTATCAGAGTAGCAACATTAAGGTTGAAGCTTACAATTAATGCCTCAGCCTTTAGGAGACGAATATCTCAAATAAGGTGCAACAGAAGGAAACATAATAGCATCAGTGTAGCCTATCCATATGCCCACAGGCAATCGACTAGGGTAGCACGACCTAGTTCTCCGTGATCCTTCAAGTAGCATTCATTGACTAACGATGCACTGATGTAGTTTTCAACAACTGAGCAACATTGTTTATAGCAAGAGTGGGTATGTGGAGTACTCAACAAGTTATACCACATAATACAAGTATAAATGATGGCTTATTTCTAAGGATATAGCTACTAAGGTTATTTTGCATAAAACGACATTTGTATTTGAATACGAATAATAGATTAAAAGCATAAGTTGAAACAATAATATTAATAAGTAAACAAGAGTTGACACAAAGTTCACATAGCTTAAACCAATTCATTCACATAGCCACCCTCCCAGTTTTGTTTTATAAAATCCACATCTCGTGTGAAATCCCTGAGCATGTCCATGACCGCAGACGCGGCTATTTGAATAAATTGTTTAACACTCTGCAGAGGTTGTACACTTTACTCACAAGATATGATCAGTATGGCCTAAGCTAGATCATAACAAAGCCTTTTCGAAACTTTGTCTCAACAATTGGCCCTCCTGGTGAGCATAAAGCCGATAACCGAACTCACATATGCATTGGCCCGGAGCGCACCATTGGATATGTAAATGGCGAACCGTCCATAAATGTGACCCAACATATGAGTCCACACCACCTTGGCGCTGAGCTTAACCTACTTTCTGAGGAAGTCAATATCGAGACTCCATAACTTATTAAGCTAGCCTGTCTTATGCTAGGCATCTGATCATACGATATGACTCAGTTCAATGGAGCACAAAGTTAAGTCTTTAATTGACTAAAGCGAGACTATCAATTTACTATACTAATACACACATTAACACACAACTTGTAGCTCATAGCTCCCACACAGTCCACCAATTCACATAGTTCTTCCCACCTAGTTGATTAAAGTGCAACACATGCTATCAACAGATGATAACACACAACAAACAACTATTCACTAAGACATTTCATAATCACTTAGTCAAATATGAATTTACCATTTAAAATGATATCAATGACCCGTTGCAAGGTTAAACATACTAATCGTGTTTTAACCAACCCACATTAGTTCTACATTATTGACCAACTAATAAGTATCCATCATAGGGTGACAATTGATCATGGCAATACAATTCACAAGGTAGGCATAAATCAAATAGGTTGTGTAGCTAATCCCGAAATAGTAAAACATTTGATAATTGAATTAGCATGCAATAATTTGAATCAAAGTAATTTAGTAAAACTGGGTGCAACATGATCAAAACACAACTTGCCTTTCTATAGCTACGCTACTGTTCTTTTATCTTTGGTCTTCGACTTCCTTGGCCTTCAGCCTCTTTAGACGATTCGGAACGTCATTGTCTAACGAGTGAGAAAGCATAAATACAACAATATTCAAAAAGACAATTAAAACAAACTCCAAATTGAAATTGAATGGTGCTAGAAGGTAGGGCTTAATTTTATATGAATTTAGAAATTTGAACGGGTTTATTGGAGTTCGGATAAGAAAAAACTCTCGGAACTTTTGCTGGGAGGGAAATTCGGGAAAAAGAAAAGTTAAGAGTCTGAGTCATAGTTATAAAACCTGGACATGTCATTGGCCCCGTCAAGGTCTTGGGTCACTAATCCGGTGGTCGGACCGGTGGGTCAACTGTCGGACCGCATGTTTTTTAATTTAATACACACACACCCCACAAAAATAGGGGAAAAACAATGGTACACAAAAAACAATAATAATTAAAGAATATGAATTCTGAACAACAAATTAAGTCAGTCAAAGAGGAACATCATAGACTCACACAATAACGAGATCATTCAAACAGTTGATATTCTAGTATATTTTTCTTCTTTGAATGAATATGTTTAAATATACTTTAATTCCTCTCACATCCAGATGAACTACATGTTTGGCTTAATACATGAATTGCCAACTTACATCTTACTATATATGTCTTAGATCTAACTGTGTATTACTCTGATTAGAAAATAGAATGGTAAAAATCTAACGCTTACATCTTAACAAAGACTAGGGAGTAGAGACAAGCAAAGCAAGCAAGTAGGGAAATGTATCATATCTTGCTAATGGAGGCGAAGTTGAGCAGAGAACGGAGAGAAGCTGCCGACCGGAGTGAGAGTGAGAAAGATGGAAATTATTTATGTGTAGCCGTCAATTTCACAAGGGGATTCCTACTAAAACCTAGCAGGACCCAAGTATGAACACGCCCTTCAGTTTAGTCTTGAAAAACTTTCATTGAGGGGTTTCTTGAAAATTGATCTCATGAGCAAAATCCGGCCGGGTCAAGCAAAACCGGCTAGGTCAATGAAAACCCATTCGGGTCGACCGGGTTTTTCTGGGTCAATTGCATCTCCGGTCTTGTGAGTGTGCCCGACCTGATAAAGCCTCTGGGTCCGGGTTTTTCCGGTTCAACCATTGGTCCGGTCCGAGTTTTATAACTATGGTTTGAGTTACTGACAGGTGGGACTGACAGGATAAAAGGATTTTCGGGAATTAAAATAATTACAGAAAAGAATGAAAGACTAACATGTGGCCACTGGTCCACAGACCAGGTCCACGAAGTCGTGCTAGTCCACAGTGGACTGAGCTCATGGAGAAGGGGTTGACTACTGTTGATCTAACAAGTGGGGCTCGCATGTAAGTGATATAAGGTGGATCTAGGGTTTGGGAGAGTGGATGACACGTGGGGTCCACATGTTGTTGGGTCATACTTTGGATCTAGGGTTTGGGTATTACTAACAGGTGGGGCCAAGCTGTTAGAGAGAGAGAGGAATAGGGTTAGGGTTTCAGGTTGACATGTAGGCATCCATGCGGGAGTTGGCGTTGAGGTGGCAGTGATTTGGTAGCCACGTGGGCCTAGCGGCGACGGCTCTAGGACCGAGGGTCGTCGGCGATTCGGGCTACGGTGGCGCGTAGGGTTGCGGCGGGACCGACAAGAAACGACGAAGGGGATGATGCGGTTGCGACGGCCTGACTCGACGGCGTTGACTAGCGGCGAAGAGGAAGGTGGCGGCGGTGGATCACCTCCAGTGCAAACGACGCAGCGGTGGAGCTTCGCTGAAGGCGAGATAAGCATAGGGTAGAACACAATGTGAGGAAGGTGATGATGGGGTGGGTGGAGGCGGGTGCTCACCTACGACGGCGGAATTTGGCGATGAAGGCGGTTAGTCAAAGTTGAGGAAGGAGTCGATCTCTGAGCACAGTGAACGAAACTCGAAATCAAGAGATTGGAATTATAGATTGGGAAGTGGAACATGTCGTGATGCGAACGGATTTGTGAGAGACTCACCGAGGCAACGGGGAACGTGGCGGCGTTGCTGCGGCTCGGCGGAGATCGACCGGACGCGGGGAAGAAGAGGATGGGGTCAGCGATCCAATGCTCGGGAGCTCCAACCGGTAGATGTGATCGGTGAAGGATGACGAGGCGATGCCGATGGTGGAAGGATTCGGCCCCAGGAGCTGTGGCGACGGAGACTATGTGCGGCACGTGTGGCGTTGGACTTAGAGAAGATGACCAGGGCGGCGGTGTACGATGATGTTTTCGGCGACGTTGGCTAGGGCAACGGAGTCAGGAGTACAAGGCAGAGCGGAATCAGTGGATGCGCACATAGGCGGTGCTATTTATAGCGACGTTGGTGTACGTGCCAAGTGGGCGGTGTCGGACTCCGCGTTGCGCATGGGATGGAGGCAGCGACGCAATTGCCAAGTGGGCCAGGGCAAAGATGGTGGTGGCCACGAAGGCTAGGGTTAGGGTTTCAGGGAGTTGGGCTGGCCTTGGTTGAAGATGGGCCATGTGGGCGAAGCGGGGAGATAGCAGGGTTGGGCCAGGTGAAACGGGGACACGGCCGAAGGGAGATAGAGAGGAGGCAGTGGGCTGAGCCAATTCGGCCCACCAAGCAATTGGAATTAAGAAATGATTTTTGATTTTAAGAAAAGGCTGGAAATTCAAATGAGCCAAAATAAATACCAATCGAACTCAGAAAATTCCAAGAAAATTCAAGAAAATACTTTGGAACACAAGGAACTAAAATAAAACAGTTTTAGATTTAATTGAAGTTTGAATTATTCATATTAAACTGTTTTAATTGTGGAAATTCCCAATTAAGCTTTATTAACTCAAGGAAAATTGGTGAAAATTTTTGGGGACCTAATCTACAGAAAATGATTTTTGAAAGATTGAAAATTGGGATGTTACCGTCTGCCTCCGGCTGACTTCACATCGACTAGGCGACGCCGTGACAACCTTTCATGGGAGTAACAAGTAGAGTGAGTTATTAGTTAAAAAATAAAACCAGATGCACATCATCTTCTTGGATTTTGCATTGGAGATTACGGTGGTAATAATACTTTGTAAATTCTTTTATGCAAAGGAATTCATTTCCGAAGTTTGAATATTGTTGCCAAATGTAATTGCTACATGATCTGAGCACATACTCTGTCTAAGAATTGCAATTTAAAAAAAATGTTAACAGCAATCATATTAGCTGTTCTGGTGCTATGGGCATGTGAATAACGCTATTACCAATCATTTTAATAACATTAATAGGCCTTTTCCTTTACTATTCTGAAAGTGAGATTCGCTAGTGTTAATAAGTTGAGGCTTCAGTTCTGTGCCATGAACACATTGTACCACAATAAGTGGTTCAAAGTTCAAACAGTCACAACAGTTGGCAGATCAAGTATGCATTACCGAACAATAGAATGTATACTTATCGAAGCTTGCCAGATCTTTCATTGCTGTTAATGGTCTTTAAATGAGTGGTGCTTCATTGCTCTCCCAAAGGTGAAAACCACACATTTTAAAGCATGTTGAGGGTCTGATTTGCAACCACCCACACTACTAACAGTATTGCTTCAAGATTTGCGCAATCGAAAAAGCATAGAAGCACTGTTCTAAGTGAATCCTATGAGAAAAAGGTAAAAGAACGTGCATAAACGTTGACCATACTATGATTGATTATATTACGCCTTGAAGTCTTCAAATGAAGTGTTACAAAGAATGCTGTATGTTGGTGACTTAACGCAGTAGAAAAGTGCTGTATTAACAGACAACGACCAGTTCATCCTTTCACAATGGCAGTATTCAACAACTATGACATGTCACATTTTTTAACTGCCTATAGTACTGAGAACATTCTGCACAGTCAAATTTTGTTTTGTCCCTACTATCTTAGTAGATAGCAGTCCAATTTTAGCACATTTGGGCTGAGTTTAGGTTATGTAGATACCTAATTAATCCTATTCATGTGACGATCATTGGCTGAAATTCAGTTGATTGAACAGCTTCCCCGGGCCTTTCATACTCTATTCCATTTTCTGTTCTATTTTCTACTGCAGGTTCTGTGTTATGCCAATTATTGTGTAATACAGCTTGCCTGTCGTTGAATGCTTTGATTTAATTTATTGTTAGAAATTAGCTGTATTCAGTTACAGAAGGTTAGAATGGGACCATTTCTTGTTAAGAGACATGGTGCAAATTCATTGGAGTTGCACATGCATCTTCTAGTTAACTGTCATCAATGTGTGAGCTTTGGAAGAGCATCATGTGTAATTAATTGGCTTTAATAATCTTGGAAGCTCTCCATGCGGAGTTATTATGTACTTTCAATTAGATGTTCATATCTTTTACTATCTTCTTTTCTCTGAAATTTAAAAATGTGTCTGACTTAAATACTCAATCATCATAATTGCAGGTTCCTGATCAGGACCTTGATGTTTGGACTAACAGTTCAGCTTGTGTGCCTGATGCCCTTCGGCGTTATTACTATCAGTACCTTTCATCTACCACAGAAGCTGCAGAGGTAATAATTAGCATCAAGTTGCAAACTACTATAAAAAAGTTGCTAATTACTTGTACTAATTGTTGGATTTTTTAATTAATACATCATTTTATTAAAATGACAGAAATAAATGCTCGCTTAAAAAATTTACATGAATAATACCCTGTCGCCAAATGAATTGGCGACAGATCTCTTGACACCAATTCATATGCCTCCAAATGACGGGGAACTTCTGTCTCCAAATGAATTGGTGATAGGAGATCTGTCCCCAAATGAATTGGCGACATGGTATTATTCATGTAATTTTTTTAAACAGGCATTTATTTTTGTCATTTTAATAAAACAATTTATTATATTAAAAAATCCTAATTGTTGTACACAAGGGTCATGTAACCGGAACCGGGAACCGGCCGGTTACTGGTTTCCCGGTATGAAATTCGCTAAAATTTGATTAAAAACCATCCGAAATTCAAAATTCAAAATTTGAATTTGAAAAAACCGAGAAAACCGGCTGGGATTTCTAATCCTGGCCCCCGGCCGGTAGCTGGTAACCGGCGGTTACCGGCCGGGAATTTGATCCTTGGTTGTACACGTGTGATGCGCGTGGCAACATCTATCTATTTATAATTAAAAGAAGTCACCACAATTTGTGCTGAGGCTAGAAATTCTCTCATTAATAATCAGAGGGAAAAATATCTGTGCCACTTACTTTATGAGTCCAAATCACAATGGTGCAAAATCAGATAAAATATAAGACTTGTTAAAGTTGTATAACGAATCCAACTATTCCTTTAATCGTAGGTATTAGAGTCGGATGACAAATGCAATACAACTCTAAAGCTATGCATTGTAGCATCTAGCCGTGCAATCGTGTGGGATTTCTGTCCACTTATAGTTTAAAGAAAAGTTTAAAAATAAATACAATCATATGTTATGTGACAGTTCAAATAGGTAGATTCCAAGTGGTCAATTCTCATACATCAAAAAGCTAGGGTAAATGACCTGTATCTGTGCGGCTCCAACAAGTTGGCCTGAATCAAGCCCCACTGTTTGCAACGACGATAAAAAATGGAAGGGATAGTGAAAATCGGAGGGGAGAATGCTCTAGATCTATGATGAAGGATCTGAGGGGAGGGGAAGGGTAGTATCGCAGTTGGGTGGGCCCTTGGTTGCACTTGGATGCAGAACTCGCAGCATTGGTTTAGAAGAGATGAATCCCGCAGAGTATAGCTGTACGATTGTACTGATTTTGTGGTGATGAAAGGCTGTGGAGATGATGATACCAAACCAATCAACGGCTATTATTGTTCAGAGGGTGTTAGGTTGGCAAACCCTAACAAAAACTGTTGCATTATACTCCTTCCGTTTCACCATGTTTGTCCATAACCTCAGGAGTCTCCATTTCAAAATATTTGTCCATTGAGGAATTCAAGAATGTAGTTATTTCAATGTTTCCACCCTCTACCCCTACTTAAATGCTTTGAAAGATGTTAAGTGGTTGTAATGTGTCATTGATAGGGGTATGTATGGTAATTTGTCATTAACTTTTTCTTAAATTTAGTACCTCCTTGGTCTATGCACATGGTGAGGCGTGGACAAATATCAGTATGTATTATCTGACTACAGCTTGATGCATTATAGTGTTATATCTGACAAATTGACAACTATTAGATGCCTTCTACTTGCCGTGTCTTATTTCATCAATCTTCTACTCAGAGTAAGCATTAAATTCAGTCTACATCTTATCAGAATGGTTATTTTTCTAACCAATGTATTCAAAAAGTTTTGAAAATTTACAGAAATAACGGCATATACTAGCATCATGCATTTCCTCGACAGCGGCCAAGTAGCATGCTGATATTCAGAAAAATCTACAGCGTAGTCAATCATGGTTACAAGTTACATTCTGTGAGCATAATTAATGCGTTTATGTTGTTAGAATGAGACTTGCTATTCATTCCAATGGGCCAAAAGTCCAACATATAACATGTACAGGGTTGTTAATATGCAAAGAACACCCTAGACTATATGCATATCTAACACTTCCTCAAACTCATGGTGGATCAACAACACTGAGTTTGGAGAGGTAGAAGCTATGCTGAACTCTTGTTCGTGTCTTGGTGAAGAAATCTGCTAACTGAAGCTCCGAAGGCATATATTGGAGATCAATAACTTGGTCTTGCACCTGCGATCGCATGTACGAAGCATCCACTCCAATGTGCTTGGTGAGCTCATGCTTCACGGGATCTTGAGCAATGCTGATCACACCAGTACTATCTAATAAGAGAGGAGTCGGTGCAGAACCGGAAACACCGAAATCCTCAAGTAGCCACCGAAGTCAGGTGACCTCAGCCGTCAACGACGCCATGGCTCTCAACTCAGCCACAACGTTCGAACGGGAAACGACAGTCTGTTTCTTGGCCTTCTAGGCAATCAAGGAGGAACCAAGGAAAACACAATAGGTAGAAAGAGACCGGCGATCAGAATGATCGTTAGCCCAGGTCGCATCAGAGTACGCCTGAAGCTACAAAGAATTGGAGTGAGGAAAGAAAAGGCGACGAGTGGTGGTCCCACGAAGATATCGCAGAACACAAAGAAGATGACTGTAGTGGAGCTGAGTGAGAGCAGAGACGAACTGACTCAGGATGTGAACTGGGTGAGAGATGTCAGGGCGAGTGATCCCAAGGTAGACAAGACTCCCGACAAGATGGCAGTAGCGAGTGGGATCCTCAAGAGACTCACCATCATAGGCCGAAGGTGAACACCAAGCTTCATAGGAGTATCCACCACACGTTGATCAGTGAGACAAGTGCGAGTAAGGATATGCTGAATGTACTTCTTCTGGGAGAGATAGTAGCCCTCGGGTGTAGAAGTGATCTCAATCCCAAGGAAGTAACGAAAAGGACCAAAATCAGACATCAAGAACTGCTCACTGAGACGCTCCTTCACAAAGGCAATGTGCTGAAAGTCATCTCCAGTAATGACCATATCATCCACATAGAGAAGGAGGAGCGTCCAACCCCGAGGAGAGGTGTACAAAGAGGGCAAGGTCGTGATCACTAGCGGAGAAGCTGGCAGCAGTGACAACAGAGGATAAGCAGTCAAACCAAGCATGAGTGGCTTGTTTGAATCCATAGAGAGCGACGAAAGCGACAGACCATGCCATCAGGGATAGAATACCCAGGGGCGGCTGCATGTAGACCTCACGCAGCTCGCCATTGAGAAAGACATTCTTAATGTCCAACTGAGAGATGGGCCACTGTCGAACAGAGGCCACAACAAGGAGTGCGCGAACAGTGGTTATGTGAGCAACAGGAGCGAAAGTCTCATCGTAGTCACGACCATGCTCCTGCTGAAAACCACGCGCCACAAGACGAGCTTTGTAGCACTCAAGAGAACCATCCGAGCTGGTCTTAATCTTGTACACCCACTTGCACATGATGGGAGTGACGCGCAGGTAAGGGCACAAGATCCCAAGTGTCAGTACTCCAAAGCAGCAATCTCCTCAGACATCGTGAGCTGCCACTCAGGGTGAGCAGCAACCTCACGGTAGGTCGTAGACTTAGAAAGAACAGCGTCTACAAAGCCGTAGCGCTCAGGAGGCCTGACAGTGTGACGATCACGAAGATCATATCTGAGAGGAGAAGGCGGAGCTGGACCCAATAAGGGCGGAGAAGAAGAACTGGGAACATGGTCCAGCAAAGACGGAGACTCAACAGGGGAAGAAGTAAGCCGAGGACGGTGATAGTAGTGCAGAGGAAAATGTGGAATCTCAACAAAAGAGCAGGAAGGAAACTCCGGCGGAGAGGGAGCAGGTGGAGCTGGAGGAGCTGGAGGAGAGGGAGGCGAAGAAGATAGATGATGAAGCGAAACAGTGGTGGAAAGCTGAGTCAGGAAAAATCAGAAAGGAGATCGACTCAACAAGAGAATTTGAGCTGACAGTGGGGCGAACAAAGGTAGTAAGGTTGGGACTCGTCAAAAGTGACATCCCGAGAAATCCTCATCCTACGAGCAACAGGGTCATAGCAGCGATAACCCTTATGCTCAAGACTGTAGCCAAGAAAAATACACTCAACTGACTGAGTAGTTAGCTCGGTGCGCTCACGAGGTGGAAGAATGACGAAACAGACACAACTGAAACTATGAAGGTGATTGTACTCTGGAGCTCGACCATAGAGATGCTTGATAGGAGTAGAGCCCTGAAGAGCAGTGGAAGGCTGCATGTTGATGAGAAAAACAACAGTGGAAACAGCCTCAGCCCAGATGTGAGGTGGAACAGAAGAGGCAAGCATGAGAGTATGAGCGGTTTCAAGCAAGTGTCGATGTTTACGCTCAGAGACACTGTTCTGAGCGTGAGCACTAGGACAAGAGTACTGGGGAAGAGTACCCTGCTCAACAAGAAAGCAGCGTAGACCACTAGATAGATACTCGCCAGCACAGTCGGCACGAAACACACGAATGGCCGAGTCAAACTGAGTGCGAACCATGGTGGCAAAACTTTGGTAAATAGAGAGAACCTGACTGTGAAAGGACATGAAGTAGATCTAAGTATGATGAGAATAATCATCAATAAAAATCACGTAGTATCGATGACCCCCTTTTGAAACGAAGAGAGCTGGACCCCAAACATCGGAGTGAACAAGATAAAAAAGACAAGTAGAAATAGTCACTAGAGGGATAGGGGAGCTGCAGCTGCTTGCCAAGCTTGCAACCCATACAATGTAAGGAGGTGTCCCTAGAAACAGACCCAAGAAACCACGGCCTACTAGTGACGATAGATGCGAACCGAAGAGATGACCCAAACGATGGTGCCATTGAGCGAAGAAGGTAGTGCAGGACGCGGCAAGACTAGAGGTAGTGGTAGTGGCTGACTGGCTGGTAGAGACAGCGGAAGGAAGATGAGGCCAGTCGAGCTCCCAAAGATGCTACGAATCACGACGCCGAGGGCCAGTACCAAGCAGAGTCCCCGTGCGGAGGTCCTGAACACAACAGGAGTCAGACTCAAGAACAACACTACAGTCGTGATCAGTGATCTGACCAGCCGACATAAGCTGCATAGTAAGCTGAGGAACATGAGAGACTGCAGGAACATGAAAAGAAGTAAAAAGGGTGCCTTGGCTTGCAACAGGAAGAGGTACCATCTGCAGTCTGAACAGTGTAAGGAAAAACTGTGGGACGCACAGAAGTGAGGTGGGCAGAATCTGATGTCATGTGAAAGGAAGCACTAGATTCCAAGATCCACAGAGACAAGATATCTGACGAGGGAGGAGGCGAAGGCGAGGAAGACCGCTGAGAAGCAAGTGCTAGGCGAGAAGAACCCGATGAGTCTGAGGATGAGCCGACACCGAAGCGCTGGAGCAGTGAGAGGAGCTGATGTGTGGCGTCTCTGGAGGAGCCCTAGTGAGAGGTGCTAGCTCCTAAGTGGGAGGAACCTCCAGAGCCCTTCGGGGGACGTCCACCCCAACGACCCTGGTCCTTCCTCCGTTTGTAGTAGTCCTGATACTGGTTGTCCGCCACGCTTGGGCGATGGTGCGAGTGGAAACTCTGCGAGAGGCAACAACCACCAGTCTTGCCGGGGAGCCGGGAGGGATCACGATCGGTCTTGAAAAGCAGTGAAGGAGCAGGTGTTGAGGCAGACAAGAAAGCCTACATCTGAGCTGTGCCATGGTGACGAGTCTCAGCACGCACACCCGTGAGGGCTTCCACCAAGCTTTTGCGCAGGTGGCGAGTCAGGAGCTGAGCATGCATAGTTTCGAACTCAGGCCGGAGACACGTTAGGAAGTCGTAGAGACGGTGAGTCTCCTGATGAGCGTGGAGCCGCACACAACAGGGATAGGTCCGGTAGATATCCGACCCCAGAGAGTCAAGCTGACGCCACACCACAGACATTTGCTGGTAGAAGTCATCCACGGTGACATCGAGCTGCTGAAGATATAATGCGCCTGGTGCACAACTGAGAGGTACATAGCATCACTTGTCGGCTAATAGTGAGCTTGGAGGTGCTCCCATATAAGCTATCGTCGGCAGCTCCGCCACATCCATGGAGATGGCCACAGGCATACTACCCACCAGGATGGCGGTAGCACGAGCCTTGTCATCCTGCCATCGCTTGAGGCGGGAAAGACTCCAGCGGCGGCGCGCGGGATTGGGCGACGGCGCGCGGGATTTGGGTGACGGCTTGTGGCTGTGGAGCAAAGTAGAGGGAGGGGGCAGCGGCGGAAGAAGCAGCGCAGAGGAGGGCACGGGGAGGGCGGCGGCAAATGTTAACCCTAATCTTACTCTGATACCATGTTAGAATGAGACTTACTATTCATTCTAATGGGCCAAAAGGCCAATATATAACATGTACATGATTGTCAATATGCAAAGAACACCCTAGGCTATATACATATCTAACATATGTTATACATGTAGAATGGACAGTTCTAATGACAAAGGGCAGTAAAAACTGCTGCATAAGCCATGAGTCTATGGCTCATTTTGTTAAGTGCAATGCAATGATTGGGATCAATCA
Organism: Phyllostachys edulis; assembly: GCA_036346405.1. NCBI lineage: Eukaryota > Viridiplantae > Streptophyta > Magnoliopsida > Poales > Poaceae > Phyllostachys > Phyllostachys edulis. The sequence goes on along the minus strand of CM070546.1, from coordinate 81,435,016 downwards.
GTAGCAAAATTTGCCATTCGATGCCTTTGGTCTCAAATGAAGTTAATATGGTGGTTCTGTTTAACTTTCTATTTTCTTGAGCACTTTAAAATGTCAGTTTATCTTATGCTTTTCCTTGCAAGCCCAGAACTTCTAAAAATTCTTAACTTGATCATTCTTATTACATATCTCAGGAAAAAATATCCATTCTTCGAGAAAATGAAACACTAACGAAGGACAACGAAAGGCTCTGTGCTGAAAAGGACACCTTGATGAAGAGCAGGGAAGTGGCTAATAGTCAGGTTTCTGCTTTAAGAAAGTCTTTGGAAGCTGCACACATGGACATCAAAGAGAAAGAGAAAATGGTAATAATCTCTCAGAAATCATCCAGACAATTGATACTCTTCTGAACTTCTCTAATGTGGTAGTTTTATGAAAGGTTCAAGACCTGAAGCAATCACTGGATGTCCAGAGGAAGGAGCTGAACGACTGCAGAGCTGAAATTACAGCCCTTAAGATGCACATTGAAGGGACTCGATCAAGTAAACAACTGTCTATCAGAGATACTGATGGTTTGACTTCCCAGTCCATTGCTAATTCTATGGGAGGAGCAACAGCATTGAGCAATGAACATGAGAACCTACAAGAATCTGAATCCATAACAGCTAAGCTAGCATTGGCAGCGAGTCTAACTGAGGGCACACAGAAAGATCATCAAAGTATTGAAGGTTCCCTAGGTTCAGAAGCACCGGTTTCTTGCTCAACTGCTGAGAACGGTAGCTATAATACTTTAGGAGAAGATGAATCTGGCACAAATACTTCACTGAAAGATATATCTGCTAATGGCAATCTGCATGGAGCTGGTTATTATTGCCAGGGGAATTCAGGTAGCATATCTGTTTATCTATCCGAAGATAGAGTTCATACCGAGAAAGTAGAGAGTCCAAGTGAACAAAAATCGTCGGATAAGATGGTTAGTGGTTTGATTTATTCTGCTTTCTGTACGAAGTTTTTCAGTTTACTTCTATGTGTATTTCATTACTCGCGTTGTTCTTATTCAATCCTGTAGGCCTTGGAGACTATCAAGATAGTTTCGGATGCTCTTCCAAAGATTGTTCCTTATGTGCTCATAAACCATCGTGAGGTTTGTGAGGTTTATCTATAACCTTTGTAGTCTGCGTCTATCTTTATTTGAGTATAACTAATGTTACTTGTTGCTACATGGTTACAGGAACTTCTTCCATTGATCATATGTGCTATAGAAAGACATCCGGATAGCGATGTACGGGATTCCTTGACTCATACGTTGTTCAATCTGATAAAACGGCCTGATGGACAACAGAGACGCATTATAATGGATGTATGTTCCTACAAGTGTTGCATGATACAGAATGTTCTGGGCTTCTAAGGATGCCACTTGCAACTTATTCTACAGATGTACACTTCATCATATCCTGTAAATTGCCATTCTGTATTTACTCATGTACCTGTTTTCCTTGTCATGCAGGCTTGCGTGGAGCTAGCTAAGAGTGTTGGTGAGATGAGGACAGAGACTGAGTTACTTCCGCAATGCTGGGAACAGGTATTCCACATTTTGTGATAGATCTTTTGGCCTTGTTAGGCATGCGATCTTACATTTATTAAATTGCTTGGTGTTTAGATAAATCACCAATACGAGGAACGTAGATTGCTTGTTGCTCAATCTTGTGGAGAACTCGCAGTATATGTTCGGCCTGAGATACGTGATTCCCTTATCTTGTCTATTGTGCAACAACTTGTCGAAGATTCTGCAACGGTTGTGAGGGAAGCTGCAACACATAATCTGGCATTGCTGCTTCCTCTGTTTCCAAACCTGGATAAATATTATAAGGTCAGTCTCACTAATGGTCAGAATCGGTACTTGAGAAGAAATTTGATTTCAAAGAATTAGATAATGTAAGCTGTGTGATGGGCTAGCACATTTGTTTTTGGAGAGCTTGGAGGGTAATAAATAGAGAATACTCTTTTTGAAGTCCTTTAAATTTCTGTTTGTTTGGTAGGTTGAGGAGCTAATGTTCCAGTTGGTCTGTGACCCTTCTGGGGCAGTTGTGGATGTTGCACTCAGGGAACTCGTTCCTGCAGTAGTAAGATGGGGAGGTAAACTGGATCAGATATTGAGAGTGTTACTGTCACATATCCTGGCATCTGGTCAGGTATGCATGCTTATGATTTTTTGGGACCTTATAATTTCTATGGATTGCCATACGTGTTCTGATATAACTGTTATGTTTCAGCGGTGTCCGCCCATTTCAGGGGTTGAAGGTACAACAGATTCTCATCTCCGTGTTTTAGGAGAACAAGAGCGCTGGAACATTGATGTCCTCCTTCGGATGTTGACTGAGTTGCTACCATTTATTCATCAGAAAGCTATAGAGACTTGCCCGTTTACTCCGTCAGTAGATGCCCCTACAAGCTCTACTCCAGAAAATTACTTCTCAGAATCCTGCCTAAAACAGTATGCAACGTAAGTTGTCTCCCCATATGTGACCTTGTCTGTTAATAATCACTTATTATAAACAATAAAAAAATGATTTATCATTTATCCATTGATTGCATCTTGGGGCACTTGACAGAGGTGACATGGAATGGTCAGCATTTGAGTGGATGCACACTGAGTGCCTGCCAGATTTGATCAAGCTTGCCTGCTTATTGCCTGCGAAAGAGGACAGCTTAAGAACAGTGATCACAAAGGTAAAATGTACAAACCACATCATCTCCAGTACATATCCTACCATCTTCACGTATAAATTCTGATATCTTGAAAATATTAGTACCTGTTGGCTGTATCTGGACGCTATGGCAAAGATTATTTGGAGCACATTATGCTGCCTGTATTTCTTGTAGCAGCTGGTGATATTGATAGTGGTGATTTTACCTATTTTCCTCTGTCAACCCAGTCAAAAGTTCGTGGTAAGAATCCATGTATTTAAAAGGTGGGGCTGTTTGGTTTAGTTATTTTTTTAGACCTTTGTATTGATTGTGTTGCAGGCCTGCGTCCAAAAACTTCTATTGCTGAAAAACTTGCAATCATTTGTGTCTTTCCATTGCTGTTGTCTGGTATTTTGGGTTCTCCTTCCAGTTGTCAACAACTAGAAGAATATTTGAGAAAAGTACTTATCCAAAACACGAAGGATGGTTCATTTTCTATGCATCACACTGCCGAGATCATTGACGCAGTCCGGTTTCTTTGGTTCGTATTGACTAACTGCATGAATATTGCAGCAAATATCATCATGATGCTGTTGAGCATGCTCTATTTTCATGTATTGAACTTCTTGTCATTGTGTAGCATATTTGAGGAGCACCATGGAGTCATCTTTAATATTTTGTGGGAGATGGTTGTGAGCTCTGATACTAACCTAAAAACCAATGCTGCAGCTCTACTGAAAGCACTTGTAAGTGTACTGTTACATGAACAAATCAGTGGTGTGCTATGTTCCTTATGGTATTTTTTTTTAACACAGGTACCCTACATTGGTGTGAAAGTTGCGTCAACTCATGTTTTGCCAGCACTTATTACTCTTGGATCTGATCAAAACTTGACTGTAAAATATGCTAGTATAGATGCATTTGGAGCTGTCGCTCAGCATTTTAAAAATGACATGGTATGAAAACATCCTTCACTATTTTCTTTGATAGTTTGCATACTTTGTGTAATGCCCTTAGTCCGTGACTCCTGCTCTGCCAGGTTGTTGACAAGATACATATTCAAATGGATGCTTTTCTTGAAGATGGATCACATGAAGCTACTATTTCTGTTATTCGCGCACTTGCAGTGGCTGTTCCACATACAACAGATAGACTACGTGAATATATCCTACTCACTGCATTTAATGTCTACATTATGACCAAATTTTGCTTGGTTCATTAGCTCACTTCTGTGTTCATACATCTCTATAAGTCTATATCCATTTTATTTTCTGTTTTCTTTGACATGACATACATCTTTTAACCCAGATATTTAAGCTAACAGGTGTCCCACCTACTGGAAATGATATTGAACGGCATCGTGAAAGAGCAAATGTATTATGTGAAGCGCTGCGTGCGTTGGATGCTACTGGTTGGTCTTATCCGAAATTAGCTAGTCCTTTCCTTAATTTATATGACAAGTCCTCAACTTTGTATCGAGTCTGCCTCTATATTTATCTGTAGCATGTCAATACCTTTTGTTTCCATTTCAATATAATTGTGAAGATTATATAGCTATCATTCCCAACTTGAACAATGCCAGGGTATTAGAACTGCATCTGCATTCATTAAATGGACTTTAATATCCAGCTCTGAATCCATAGTAACAGGTTAATGGCACATACCATTTTGTCCAGGGTGTCTAAATTGTACCCAGCAAATAGAACTTGTTTGAAATAAGTTATCATTTGTGATCAATACTAAATCATTCAAGGTTGGAGGGGCAAAATTAAGTCGTAAACATATAAAAGATAAATTCTGATGTGCTCTTGCTTGAGAATAAAATTGCCGTGGCCTTTCTGCTTCGGTTGGATAAAAATGCAATCAGTGCAGGTTGTACTATAGTATATTTAATCTTAGAGAGGTAGAACATGGTAACAAGGCTCTACAGTAACTCTTTGGTTCTTGAATCCCATCAGTTTACCAGTAACTATCAGAGAACTGCCTGGTTATGTTTTTACTGGGAACTTTACTAGATGGTAATTTACTAGTTAAGCTCAGTTAGAATGATGCTCTAGCTTGTCCATAACTTGGACTAAATCAAAAGCAAAACTAGATGAGTTTCATACGCCACCTTTGACCGTTGTATGGTAATGAGCTGATTTCTGCCAGTTTATTGAGCCTTTAAAGCTTAAATTACCGTACCTCTTGTATGTTTTATGTGTTTTTTTTTTCCTTTGTTCACTGCAGATCTTCCTGCTACGAGTGTACGTGATCTGCTTTTGCCCTCAATACAGAACTTGTTAAAAGATCTGGATGCTCTAGACCCTGCGCACAAGGAGGCACTAGAAGTTATAGCCCGGGAAAGGTCGGGTGGTACACTCGAGAGCATCGGCAAGGTAATGGGGGCACATCTCGGGATTGCTTCCTCTATGAGCAGTTTCTTTGGCGAGAGTGGCCTCCTCGGGAAGAAAGAGAGCGGAGAGCAACACGACACTGCTGCAACCTCTCAGCCCAGCCCACAAGCTCAGGAAGAGAACACGAGGTTTGGTCGTATAATGAGGGGTGGCTTTGGAGACATGTTACGTGGCAAAGCAAAAGGCAGCGATGAACCCAGTTGAAATGATCAACTACACGCACAGTTGTCAATACTACATTTTTCCTGCTCAGTTTCCTTTGTTAGTATGTGATATGTCTATGCTCGTCAAGGTAGCGATTCTTTGTTCATTATTGTTGTAGTAAGGTGACAAAAGATAGCCGTGAGGATTCATTTTCCCTTGCCGAGATTAAAGCCACTGGGATGTTTCTGTTGTAAGTTCAGTCCCCAACTTGCTGTATAGAGGAAAAGCATATGTTGTTGATATTTGATGGTGTACATTCTCGCAGAGTATAATTTTAGTAATGCAAACTATATTGAGCTGAAAACTGAGCTATGGCTCAGTGGCTGGGTGTGCGCCCCACCAGACTGGGTGCGATCCAGGGATCGTCCCAGTCCCAGTGCTTATTCTGAATAACTCTGAATAGTTGACACACGCATGTGTAATGTGTTTAGTAGTAGGCACGTGCTCGTGCACTGTGAGGTCCTGGATTTATCGAAGGCGTTCGCAGATTCTAGCGTGAACACACGTTCAGGACGCACACGCGTCGCATGTGGCGTGCGTGTGTGCTGTGAGTTGGGTTGTGAGTGCCTGCGTTGTACTCTTGAAAAACTATATTGAGCTGGTCATTTATGGCTTGTGAGTTAATGTTTCTATTCTACTTTCATTTATTCATATGAATGTCTTGTCGGTTTACAACTTTATATATGTACGGTCTGTGTGGCGAACTATTCAGGCTAGTTCACCTGAAATGTTTACGTTTGAACTGTGTGGCAGTGTGCCGCTGCGCTATTTGTATTGATCGGATGCTAAGCAAAGCGAGGTATTGGTAGTTGACAAATACTACATTTCCATTTGTTATTGTTTAACTGAAATATCCAAAAACACGTCCATAAGCCACCCCTCTTATCACTTACAGCGTACAACTCAATTTTGTTTTTTTTTTCTCTAAACACAAAATACCTAGAAAGAACTAGATATCAATTTAATTAAGAAGAAATAAGGCCCCAAATCCGAGCCAAAAATACAAATCTCTCCCCAAATAAGCTAGGCTTAGTTCGTATTTTCGTTCACAACTAAAAGTCAACCAACAGTGTAATTAACCCCTTTTGGACCTCTCCACAAGTTCTTGTAAAGTCTCCGACGTCACTGTATTTCTTTTTGCGCCACGTACTCATTCTACACAGCACATCGTACGCATGGAAGCTACGGAAGAAGTTGGGCTATGACGGCGCCAGTTGTTGGTTCCCTCAACGTCGCGCTCAGCAATGTGCAAAGTCATCGCCACAGTAGGGCAAGCGGACGGAGCAGGAACCGACGAAGTGTTGAAGTGATATTCAGGCGATGTAGAATTGTTTGTACCATGATCTACTTCTTTCTAGGTCATAACAAGAATATATGGCAGCAACTCGTATGTTGCCAGTTTGCCGATGACAAAATCCTTATATGCATGAAAACCGTATGCACCTTTGACAAGCCAAAATGAAAGTCCCAAATTTGATTGGACCTAGAACCCTAATTTTAGCCAAACCTGCGGGACACTTGTTTTCACGGACGCTTTGACTCGGCGAGGTGATCCGCGCGCAGTTTGCCTACTCCCTAATCTGTGCTCCCATCTATGCTCCTGCCCATGTGTCAACTATTCATTGGTTTCCAAATTTCTAAAGAAAACACTCCCACGGTTTCCGTCGGGCGTTAACGTGATTTCCTAACAAAAACGCTTACTACTTTCAAATGAATTGTACAGAAGAAAATCGGACAGAACGGCTGTATATTGACCCGTTTCCGAAGAAGGGCCCGATTATATGGACGCTTTACCTAAATCAGGTTTATAAGGCCCATGAGGTCCATGTGCCATAATAGGAATAGTTTAGTTCCACGTGGATGGTTATTCGGCTACCTCCTCCCTCCTCGTATTTTGTACACACAAAAAAAATCCAATCAAGCACAAAAAATCCAATCAATAAAATTGAGAGGAGGCATGGGGATTACATTTTGTTCTTTTTCTTGTTCATATGCTTGTGCTTGATCGTCGAAAACATGACCACCAATATACAACACGTTATCGACATGATCATGCTCTCATAAAGGCTACCAGTTACGCTGCTCTGATCTAACTTTATTTTCGGTGTTTATTTGGCTCCTCTACCTAGTTTTTCCCCCGGCCGTTCTCTCTGCAACTGCCACCCCATGGCGCCACCGCCTCACCTTCACAAGCCAGCCCCGACGGAGCCTCGCGCGGACGTCACCTCTCCTGTGAGAGACACTGTTAGTCCTCTCGCAGCTGCTAACTCGACGGTCATCGCTGTCTCTTCCGCGACCGCGCTTCCTTCCCGCCAACGTCACCTCACCTCTGCGAATTCATGTTTTAGGCATGAATCCTTTTGCTTGAGGTTGATGCCATCTTCTTGACTCTTGATCTTTCTTGTGCATCTCATTTGTGATGAGATTGTCTAAAAGAGTGGTATGAGTCATTCTTGGCAAATTGGATGAGTTGAGGAATAATGCCAGCAAGGTTTCATACTTGTATGGTAGAGCCCTAAGAATCTTGCGCACAATATCAAAATTGGTTAGATCACAAAATAGGATTTAGAGCCCATTTACAATATTGTTCAATCTAGAATACATTTTATTGATGTTCTCATGCAGCAACATAGTAAATAACTAATATTTGAGCTTCAATCTATGCAATTTAGCTTCCTTGAGCGTGGAGGTTCTCTCATGAATTTTCATAAGGGTTGTCCAAACATCAGGAGCATTCTCAAGATTGCTCACTCTATTGAACTTATCTACGCTCAAGGCTCAATATAGAGCATTTAATGCTTGAGTATTGTATTACAAGTTTTGCTCTTCTTTTTGAGTGGGGTTTCGAGGATCAATAGGTGTAGCAAAACCCGCATCAACAAATCTCCGTAGATTTGGACCCACGGCCTTAATATAGATAGTCATTCTAATTTTTCAGTAAGTATAGTTTGTGCCATCAAAGTGTAAAACCTTACCAGGCTGTATAACCTCTATAGTAGTCATCCTTTACTCTTTAGATGATGAAGCCTAATAAATGAGAGACCAAGCTATGATACCACATATAAGGTCGAGGAGGCCGACTAGAGGGGGGGGGGTGAATAGGCGGTTTTTAAAATTCTTTTGGCCAAAACCGAGTTTTATGCGGAAATGTAAATCAATTCGGTTTTGTATAATTAAAACCTAAATCAACTAGTCTCAATTAAGTGCACCAACCACCTAAGTCTAATACATGGTTTGCAATCCTTAGGAGTCAAGCATACAATTTAATTATATCAAAGTAAATTGCAAGAATGTAAATGAGCATAAGGAGCAAACCAAACACAAGATGGCATAATGACATTTTCCGTGATGTTCAGAGACTTGCCGGTCTCCCCTAATGCATGTTGAGGTAAGCCCAAATGAATTGGACCAGCTCTACAAATTAAGCCAACACCTCAAATCCACTTGGGTTGCTCTTCCTTCACTCCGGAGATGGTAAGCACCGACCCACTCACAACACCCAAGTCTTTGTAAGATCGAGGAAGCCGACTAGAGGGGGGGGGGTGAATAGGCAGTTTTAAAATTTCTTTTTGGCTAAAACCGGCTTTTATGCGGAGTTGTAAATCAATTCTGTTTTTCTCAATTAAAACCTAAATCAACTAATCTTGACTAAGTGCACCAACAAGCTAAGACTAATACAATCATTGCAATCCTAAGGAGACAAGCAAGCAATTTAATTCTATAAATGTAAATTGCAAGAAAGTAAAGCTCAAGAAAACAAACCACAAGAACACTTGAACTTTTTCCCATGATGATCGTAAACTTGCCAGTTTCCCCTAGTCCACGTTTAGGTAAGCCCATACGAATTGGACCGGCTCCACAAATTAAGTCTACACCTCGAATTCACTCGGGGTTGCTCTTCCTCCACTCCAGAGATGGCGAGTACTAAGCCACTCACAACCGCCCGGGTCTACTCACAAAGTTTTTTTGAGAAGATCACCGATGCAACTTCTCCAAGCTGTTTAGATGTCAGCAAACGCCAAGAGTAATAAGTCAGAGAAGCTCACTTGAACAAATCAAGTATATAAGCTCAATGGATACTAAATCTAACACCTAATGCAACATATGCACTAGGTTTTTGCTTTCTAAGCTCACTAAGTGCAACACATGCGCAAAAGAGATGAGAGGGCTTGCTCTGAGCTCAAAGGGAACAAAAATGGCACCAGCATCCTCCCACAAGGGGCATTTATACACCCACACGAAAACTAGCCGTTGGAGGAGAATCTACAGAAAAATAGGGATTCCCAGTCTGACCGCCGACCAATGGCCTATCAGACCGCCTTAGCTCCAACGGCTATAAAAACAAGCCGTTGGAAGCTCAACCGGACTGACCACCCTCATAAAGGCTGGCCAGACCTGACTAAGGCCGGTAAGACCGCCAGGGGAGGGGGGGTCAGACCGCTCCACAAAGGAGTCAAGCTGAGAGGAAAACACCCCTCTATGGAAAAAAGCAAACTGGGGAACTTTGACTGTAGGGCCGGTTAGACTGGCCAACATATGGCGGTCAGACCGGTCAACCATGGCGGTCATACCACCATGACCATTGGGCCAGCACTTAGCTCGGTTTTATCCAACAAGGGCCGGTCAAACCGCCCATAGGGTGCAATCAGACCGCCAGAGACAAGGAAAAGATTTTGCATCTTGCTCCAACTCAATTTTGCAAAACACATTTGCTAATTGATGCGCGATGTAAACAAGGTATGAAAGCATGATTCTCAACAAGTTGTAAAACATATTTGCCGAATTTTAGAATCACGCCACAAGGAATTTGGTACATGGACTTCAACCATTTGCAAAACACATTCGCAAAATAAAGTTACATGCTACAAGGATTATGCATGAGCCACAACTATTTGTAAAACACATTTGCAAATATCAGCAACATGCTAAAGAGAGCTAGAGTAAGCACTAAGAGCTATCAACACATGACACATTCAAGCTATTAGTCAAGACCCCTCTTAATAGTACGACAACCTATACTAGCAATCCGGTCTCCACACCAAACACCGAGACCGATAAAATGACTAAGAAACAAATCCTTAGACTATGCTAGTCATACCTTTGCCTTAAGCATCCATCTTGGAGTGATCACTAATGACGAACATCCCGTCGATGTTCACTCAGGCCCGTATTATCCAAAATACGAGGATCCAAGGCCCGTATAAAGAATCTTTCAAACGGGGAACCAATTTGCCCATATTGGAATGATGGGTCTTATTTGTCCATATTGGAATGATGCAACTTCATTACCCACTCCCGTGGGTGAAACATGAACGAACGAACGAACGAATGAATACATTGTAATGAAAAACATACTCTCAAAGAAGCATGGAATAACCACCATGAAAAGAAACAATTAATATTGGAATTATTCACATTTCATAGAATTTAGCCATTGCATAAGCAACAATCACTTTGAACAAATAAACAGTCAAGACAATTCCAATTGTACTTGTCTTTCGCGTTGCGACGCGTCAGGAGCCTCTCCTCCTACACAATTAAGTTAATCAAAATAAGAACGACATGGTAATATGACGCTACTCGCAACGCTCTACAACGCTATCCCAAAACCCAAGGTTTAACTATTTACTCTACTCAAATAGGACGACAACTATCAGGAAACTACACTGGATAGTGGCCTTATAAATTACATAACTTTCGCTCTGTAAATCATAAAAAGGCATTCTCAGATTCTATGGAAATATAAAAAAATTATCTACAATAACCTAGTTGGCCATATCCTCTAATTCTGCCAACATCTGAGTCTAATATTCAGTTAAAAATCTAAAGTTATAATCTGACAGACAGAATAAACAGCAGTACAAGAAAATTCATATCTTTCAAATGGCTGAACCAAAATTCATGATCTTTAACAATATGGAAAGCTTAAGAAATTTCCTATGAAAGTTGTGTTGAGAGCCCTCCCTGAATTAGCCATTAACACATCCTTATCTAATAAACAAAACGACTGCTATAATTCGTCAGGATTTCTAGACAACAGTAAAGAAACTAACGTATCTCCCAAACCACAACTCCAAATTAGGTGATCTCAGAACCTATAGAAAGCTGAAGACAATCCCCACAAATCTCTAGGAGACCCTAACCTCTAATTTTGAATTAAAACTACGCGAAAACTGACGAGCAAATAGGGTACAGATTACTGATCCTAATCACAGCAGTTCAACGATTCTATAATCGATGGCAATTAAGAATCTAACTTGATCCAAACAGCGGGGACACAATCGTTACCCTTGAAGACGTGTGTGAGCTCGCTGAAATCCTCACGTGGTGCTCCTCTCCTCTTCTCCTCTCTTCCTTCCCCTCCTTCTTCTTCCCAGCAGTGCAAGCAGCAGGGAGGAGGATGGCGCTGGGAGAGGAGGAGCGGAGGCGAGATGCTACTATAGCACGCAGGCGCCTTTATGTGGGGTTGGGTACTGTAGCATATTTAGGGTTTTCCCCCTTTTGGGCCTTAGTGTTGTGGGCCAAGAGCCCATAGCCCAGGTTTTGAAGAAATTTCAAAAAAACCCCTTTAACTATTTTTGTTTTCTCTCTAACGCGTTTCAGAGTATTACATTCTACCCCCTTAAACAGAATTCGACCCCAAATTCTACCTGTCGTCTTCTCAAAAAAAACAACAACCATGACTGAAAATTAATAACAGTGACACGTACCCGTGTGAAAAGATCTGGATACTGCTCGCGCATGCGAGACTCCAGCTCCCAAGTGGCCTCTCTCTCGGACTGATGAGACCACAACACATTGACGTAAAATGACATCTGTCCTAACACTCAACCCGATATTTCCAAGTACTCTCATCAGAAGAGACTCGAAGGTAAAATCCTACTCGATGGTCAACGACGTTATCGAAAACCCAAACTCCAGATCTCCTAGGTACTCACTTGGCACCAGAACATACCAAAAGTTCCATACACGCATATGGCCCCGAGACGGTCCTAGCGATATGCCATCATTCTAAAATACAAAACACCCGAAACTCTCGTCCCACTTCTCAATCGAACTCTTCATCTAACAAGGAGCACCTCCTTTAACTAGGAACGCATAACAGAACTCATTTTTAAACAACTGTTTTACAAAGAGAACCCAAATGAAATAAAGAGTTCTCATCACAACCACGCAAATGCCAACTCTCCACCAAAAGGGTCAAATCCAAAATAAAAAATTTATCACGAAAACCATTCCACTTTCTAATTAGGCAGTTTGCGAATGAACACCACGAAAGCCAAATGAGAAATCACTCGAATGCCCAAATCAAATATTTCTTTTATTTTGTCTGAACTGGAAAGAATCACACATGGCAACACAGCGCAAACTCAAATTGCCAAAGACATCAGTCATAAACACATAGCTCAAACAAGAATCAAGGGATCGTTTCATTACCCGACGCAACATTTTTCTCAATTTCTCTTTTAAGAATAAAACTTCTTTCAAATTATAGAATTCCAATTCATCGCATGACACTAACTCATTTATCTTAAATTGGTAACCTCAACGCCATGCTCAAACCGAATACATCAACCACACATTTGTAGAAAGGTTCTATTGACTGCACAGAAACATACTCTAGCCAAATCATCTATCGACGGAATTACTTTGTTAGATGACCCCCAATGCATCTCAAAATTGATCTCACACGCAATCACATCACCTCAATCCTTTAATAACAAACAACTCAGAATTCACATCACACATTCTCATGTACTACATCAAAAGGGTCCTATCAATGATCATCCCACTATCCGGAATCCACCCTTATTCTACTTTCTCTACACAAAATCCTTGGGTGACCAAAGTCCTAGCATAAAAATGCGAAGCCCAAATTTAACCTCCAAGACTCCTACAATGAACTTCTGGTGTAAATGATAGGGAAATCCTCAGATTCGATGACTAAAATTCTCACAATCTAACCATACTCGATCATTAACATCAATAGATAAATATATTCTTAACCCAATTATCCTTTGAAAGATTCTAACTCCAAGAGAGTTACTCATTGAAACCAAGCCATACCAGACAATAATCCAACAATCTCTTCTACCTCATTAATTGCTTTAACGATTAGATTACTTCGCTAATCTTTTCCTCATTACACTACACAACCATGCAAACTACCCAGTCACGATACTCTAATAATCTGATCAAGATTTCCATTCTTTCGATAATTCTAATATTCCACCCAAAATTAACAAAAGATCTTGGACCACAAATCACTATAGGGTCTATTAGTTGCAACAATGCAATTAGTTTAGCCCCAAAAACAAACATTCTGTATAACTAAGATTCTCTCCAAAAATTATACACGAAATCAATTCATCCTCTAATGCTTCTCAAATAAATTACATCCCAAGGTCTCACAACCTCGTAAACTTGACCACTACTAATCAGTTGCCACTATTCACTCCAGAAGGATTTGTAAAACAAATCGATTATTCCTTTCTCAAAAGAATAGGCAAATAGAATCATATTCAGTACATAGGAAATGTTTTCCATTCGCAGTACACAAGACCAAGAGAGATGGCCAAATAGTAATGATCTCGGAAGGCAAAAGACGACACCACAGTTAAAGGTACTAGTCCCACAAGAAGAGAATACCAAACCTCAACCAATGAGAATAAAACATTGCGTTTGAAACTTGAGAAACTCTTATGCAGCCAAATAACCAGGTTAAGCATGCTTCAAAAAGCCGCAAGCTACAAAACTTGAGTCCACCCTCAAATACTTCTACTACACTCTTTCTTTTAACAAAGAGAACAATTTCTTTGATTACAACTTCACTTTGCCAACTCAAATAAAAGGGCCTTTAAGATCAAATCACACGAATCACTCAAGAACCAAGAACTTTCCAACACGTCGCTTCGCTCAACAAATTTTAGCTACCACAATATTTAGGAACTACCAAAGGCCATGAATGCAAAACCCAAACGTTTCATTTAACTGATATTACGAAAGACGATCAAAGTACTTTCTTTCTAAAAGAATCATCACCACACCCACAAGTCACAATCCTATGCAGACAATCTTACTAACATAAGAATAATACACTCTTAACACGAATCTTTATTGTCAACTCTTCCATTATAAAGCCCCCAAAAGTTCACCAAATTGTTCCATACTACTTTATCATCCCATCTTCAAAATAAGAGAACCAAAACCATACAACTTCACTACAACAACTACTTTTTTTTGAAGGGATCTACTATACAAATTAAAAGGTTTTACCAAAAACCTTTCATCAAGGACAGGCTATCATCCGACAGTTTCACAATCATGTAGGCATAAGCCATCTATTAAATCACATCAGCTCAACTCTTAGTGTGGATATCATGGGGATATGCCTGAGATCTTAGGATGATGTTACAATTGGCAATGTCGTTCACGGTTTGTCGAATCGCGTGTTTTCGGCAAAGCTCCAGGGCTATCAGGTCTCAGGCGGTCAGGCCGGTCATTGTGTGGCGGTCAGACCCGCCTGTGGGCGGTCAGACTGGCCACTTTGGCGGTCAGACCGTCCTGGCTTCAAGTCAGGATCAGGCTAAGTGGCTGGCGGTCAGACCGGCCAATGGATGACGGTTTGACCGGTCATAATGACTTTTGGATTTTGGAGCTGGGCCAAAAATAGAGGGTGTAGGCAAGGGAGTAGATTCTTCTACACTTGGTCTCATATTTTTTGGAGCTTCCAGGCAAAAGTTCTATTGGTTTGAAAATTCCAGTGGGTTTCGGATTTCTAGGTAGGAAATTTGGCTAAGTCAGTGGCGGTCGACCGCCAGCAGTGTGCGGTCGAGGCCAGGCCGAGGCGGTCGAGGCGCCAAAGTGGCGGTCTAACCGATTTTGGTCTGTTCATCGGCCAATCGGTGGCGATGATCGTTGGGTTAGGTCAAGTTCATGGGTTTCATGGCATATGTGTTGCATGATGCATGTTTTGACTAACGTGGGTCAAGTTGCGAAGAACTTGTTCCCAGAAACGATTTCTTGGTCTATGTTTGTGCAGGTTGCTTGGAGGTCAACGACAGTCAACAGCGAGGATGATCGGGACTAGGCTTGGAGAGCTGAGGTCTAGAACGATCGGGGATGCCGAGTGAGGTCAATGAGTTCAAGCATGGCGCAGAATAGACAAGGATGACCGAACGGGCAGGTCGATGCGATGGGTTGGATCAAGCAGCGCGGGGGTCGGTGCAAGTGCCATGGTGGTTTCGGTGGAAGCCGGATAGGAGAGACTTGCCGACATGAAGAAAGCCACAAGATCAACTTACACGTGGTGAAGCAAGGATATGTTTCACGCAGTTAGGACTCGGTCTTTGCAAAAAGATCGAGAAGGGGTATTTTGGTAATTTTACCAAATACCGCCTTTGTGACCTTTTGCCAAATCATGGCGCAAGATGGTGCAAGGTGAAGTGGATTAGGTCAAGAGATGAAGACGACGCTTTAAAACACGTGCGTCTATGACCCGTTTGTGTGTGGGCTTTAACGGGGGCCTATTAGGGTTCAATCTTCTAGAAGGTCTAAGCCTCCACTATAAATAGAGGAGGGAGGTGGCTGCACCCTCTTAAACCCTTTCATTGTGTTTGAAACCCTAATTTGCTTAGGGAGAGGATTAGTGGAGGTTAGGATTCTAGAGAGTTGGATTTGATTTTGTGCTCATGTATTGAGCCTTTGTCCTCTATTGATGGAGTGGCTGTAAACCAATACCAAATCAAATCAATCCAAAGAGAGTTCTCTCAAGATGAATCTATTCTCTCTTTTTCTCTCTATTTGGTGATTTGGTTTCTTTGATCCACGAGTTTTTGCTTGGTTTCTTGGCTTGATCTAACTTGTTGTGACTTGTGGGAACCCACCTAGGATCATCTCGATCATCAATTACCCACGAGCAAGTCTCTAGATCATATTTCGATTCTTACTCGGTTTTTGACCATACTTTGTTCAAACTGCAAAAGATAGGAACCTTGGCTTGGATTTCTGCGATCCTTGATTGGAATAGGTTCACAATATCTTTGAGAAGGTGTGTGTGTCAAGTTTCGTGGAGTTTGGCAGCATAGATCAAATTTAGATCGATTTGAGTTTCGGTTTTCGTTTGTTCATCTTTTTACGGACAAAATCGGTCGACCGATTTTAGAATGCTTGGTCGATCGCTCGAAGAACCGGTCGAGACAAATCAGATAAAAATTGGTCTGACCGCTCAGCCTCTGATTTGAGATTATCTTGATCTATTGCTTTGGGGTTCTTAGTTTGGATTCAATACAAGTCTTCCGCTGTACTTGTAGATTGATCTTCATAGCTTTCATAACTACTGGAGTAAAATTGGTGTTGTATCCATCCTTTGTGAAAAAGTGAGCGTGCTCCTATTCACCCCCCCTCTAGTCACCTTTTCGGTCCAACAAGTGGTATCAGAGCCCGGTTAGTTCAATCTTAATCTTAACCGGTCACTGAACTTGGCGATGGATAAGTACTCGACCAAGCCGCATGTCTTCGATGGGCTCGACTATACCTATTGGAAGAATCGTATGCGAGTCTTCCTTGAGAGTGAAGGACAAGCTATATGGGAGGTTGTTCGAGCCCCGCTTGTTTTGCCCGAAGTTGCTACGCCGACTTCAGCAGCCCTCTTGGCTAACAACAACAAGGCAAAGAACCTTCTATATGCTGGGCTTGGTAGGCAAGAGTACGATAGGATTTGCAATATTGCGACCGCACATGAGATTTGGCACACCCTCGAAACTTACCATGAGGGATCGTCCCAGATCAAGCAAGTGCGCCAGACGGTTTTTAAGCGTGAATACAACAAATTTGAGATGCGTCCTGGAGAGAGCATCGATGGCGTGTTCGATCGCTTCAACAAGGTGATCAATCAGATGAGAGTCAGAGACATTGAGTACTCTCCATCTGAGAATGCCACCCACCTCTTGGCTGCAATCAACACCAAGGAGTGGGAGATGAAGGCAACAACCATTGAGGAAAATGTCAACCTCTCTGATCTTACTTTGGAGCTGCTTTACAGCAAGTTCAAGACTCATGAGATTAAGAGGGTTGATCATCCCAAGAAGGAGAATATGGCTTTAGTTGCTGATCCTCTCAAGAGAGTTTCTGATGGTTCTTCTGAGTCTTGTTCTGGATTTTCTCCTACGTGTTTATCTGCTATTCAAGAAGAAGAGTTTGAGAGTCTTCCTGGAGCTGATTTAGCTCTTTTAGTCAAGAAAGTCACACGGGTATATAACAATGTTAGAAACAAGAAGAGAGGTGGCCCTGTGACATGCTATGAGTGTGGAGAGCTATATCACATCCGCACAAGCGCCCTAAGCCGAAAGGTAAGGGCAAGCGCAAGGATGAGAAGCTTTGCTGGAAGAAGCCTCAAGGAGGCAAGCCCAAGTATGATCTTTGCCAAGCTCATGAAGGTCGCTCACCGAGTCCTTGCCGCTTTGGAGATCAATCCATGAGCGATGTAGACTCGGGAGCGAGGAGGACAATGAGGAGGAGATCCTCAAGACAAGAAGGGAAGGCCAAGGACTTCACCCATGTGCTTCATGGCCGACTCCGTCGACGCCGATGACGACAATGAGGTACCTCTCTGCTATGATGTTCTTTCTGCTAGATGCGATAACATGTATGAGCAATTGCTTAGTCAGGATAAGGCTTTCGAGTTCACCATGGTTAGGAACAAGGATCTAGAGTCACAAGTCGAGAGTTTGAAATTAGAGCTTGTGAATGCTAAGAGTCTAGATGTTGATGAATGTTCGTCCTGCCATGCTTTGCACTCTGAACTGTCTAAACTGTAATCTGCTCATGATATTGCTTTGCATCAACTTGAAAATGCTAGAACTGAGCTAATTGATGTCAAATCTGCTCCTTGGGAAAGAGAGAGGTTACACGAGTTGACGTAAGTTGCTCCACCGAAACCCTAGCCGCCATCTTCCTGAGAGCTTTGCAGTGCGACTTGGTGCTAGCACACCAGCGTTCGGTTGTTCCTTTCCTAGACATGTGGATACGGTAGAGGTGCTACTATGATTGTTGCGCTTGAGGACGATCCGCGATCTTCACAAGGAACTGCAAAGGTTGCTGGAGGAGATGATCGACTACGACCACTGTATCGACTTGCTGGACATTGGACGATCGACTACGACCACTACATCAACGTGCTCTTCGTTAGACCAGGTTGCTCCAACCCTTCTTCCGCTGCTCTGCGCATCTAGTGGTAACGATCTGTGATCATCTACTTGCTTGGCATCTTGGTTTGCGTGGTAGAAATTTTGTTTGTAGCTATCATAGCCTACCCCGCGACCCTACAAATATGTCCTGGACGCCTCCTAGAGAGTTGTAGGTGACGTCGATACCTTTCCGTAGAGTATTAGATCACGTCGTTTGGATGAGCGGATTAGGAGTTATGAATTTTGTAGCACTGCTGTTTGGTAGATCTGTTATAATCTTGACAGTAAATATTAATTGGTCTGTAGAGATTAGTTAATGGATTAATTTGAAGATCTCACCATAACGAATGTTGTAGATATTCTTTTAAGATTTCTATAAAGCTAAAGAACACAAAATTTGGCCATGTATAATGAAAGTTATGTTAGATTTAGTACCGCTGTCCAGAAACCCCGACGAGAATTGACTGTTCTGTTAATCAGTTTGGTGAGGGTAGAAGATGGCCGAATCTGGAAGGCTCACCAACTAGGTTTAGTTGGAAAATTTGATAAGATTTCCATAAAGTCTAAGAACGCCCCATTTGGATATCTGTACTAAAAGATATGAATTTTTGATTATGACTGTTTGTTAAGGGAACAGACTGCTGTTTAAGATTTTGGGAGTTGGGGTTGCGTTAGAGAATGTAGCGATTTCGTAATTGCTTCTAGCTTTGTTTTGTCCAGTATTGTTACCTTAGAGTGCTTGTTAACTTAATTCAGGCAAAGGAGTGATCCCGAGGGTAGCGCCCTCTTCACGTCCTCCATTTTCGCACGATTGAGGCAAGTACTTTGATTGATAGATTAATTATGAGTGTTTGATCATGTTTACAAGTATTTAGTATATATTAGCTATGCATAGTTGCTAGAGTAATATGTATGTTAATGATGGTGAATGCTCGAGGTATGATCAAGTTTTATTCATGTATGATGTTGCTGTTATTACATATTATTGATGGATAGAGTAACTGTTCATGTGCATGTTAAGATCATATTTGAGGCTTGGTCACGTGGTGACCAAACATATATATATATATATATATATATATATATATATATATATATATATATATATATATATATATATATATATATATATATATATGAGGTTCTGTTATGTAGATGACGGGCTTGTGGTCACCACACTCGTGGAGTGTGGGCATTGATTTGAGGTCCCCGTCATGAAGATGACGGGCTTTTGGTCCCTGTACTAGAGGGCACAGGTATAGATATGCATCGACGGTTGTATACCCTGCATTACCATTAAAATGCGAAAAGAGTAAAAGGGAAAAGATGCATTGCACATTTGTATTACATAATCATGTGATATGTTTTAGTGTAAAGCTTTGGAATTGGATGTTGATGTTATAATTGTGAGTTATAATGTTTTATTATTTGTACTTGCCGAGTCTTTAAACTCACTATTGCTATTGTTGTGTTTTTAGGTACCCTTTACAAGAACGGCATGCATGAGAGGGAATAGTCTTGTGTTCGGTTTCACATTGCCACAAAACTTTTATTGTTGATTAAATCTAGAATGTGCCTTAATAAATGAGCAGACTGCTTAAAGGATTTGTTATGGTTATGATTTAGGCTTTGGATTATTTGTAATAGTGATGTTTAGCATATTTTTGGATGTCTTTTGATTATGCTGGATGTTGGATTATTTAATTATTATATAATCAACTGTTGGAACCTCCGGTATAGTTAACTATACAAAGAAGGTTCTGCCGAAATTTAGTAAAAGGTCTTAGTTTTAGATTGTTAGATTGTTAGTTTAGTAGCATTTTAGACTCATGTTGGGCTGGGGTGTTACATCCTTGCTTAATAAAATGTTGTTCAGAGAAGAAGGACATCGCAACTGCCGAGGATCTCGACGACCCCCAGTCAATTGTATGTGACAGATTAGCTGGGCTCTACTATTTCTTCTTCGTCTTCCGCTGTGTTATTTATTATTGGCTTGTAAGCTTTTCTTGTAATAAACTCTGATATTTATTAATAAAGTTGTGTAAATCATAGATGTTACCATATTATTTACTATGTACACTAGCTACTGTTCTAGGGTCAGCCTCAAGGGTTGTGTCCAGGTCAGTAGGCACCTCCTGCTCGACGACCTCACTAAGGAACTCGACGATGGGCTTCGGCAAGGCGAAGTCTTCCGTAGTCACGCAACCTCCGACAACCAAGGGGGCGCCCAAACCCTCTCCTCAAGGTGTACCACGACGGGGCAAGGGCGTAGGGATCACATGCTCATCGCGAATGCCCGCAGTCGCCATGTTAGCCACGGGCACGGCTTCCCCCACACTGATTGGACCCACGCCAGTGAAGCCTCCTCGATGGCTGCCATGGCGGTCGTCGCCGTGTCAGCCTCAGCCATGCCACCCGTGAGGTCTAGACTGCTCGACGGAGACGAGTCAGCGGGCAGCGGCCGGGGAGGTACAAACAGTCGCGGAGCGCCAACAGGACGCGCGTCTTCCCGGACAACCTCGACGTCGCCCTCACGAGGACCGCCCAAGTTGGGGCCTAACGCGGCGCTCGGGGGCAAAGGCGGCGACCTCAGGGTGATCTGCGCGGGGAAGCCGGTCATAAAGCCCTTCCCCTTGCTGGGCGGGCGAGCCGCAAAGACTGGTGAGCCCCCTCGAAGAGGAAGGTAGAGAATGTTGGAACCAAGCCGAAGAACTATCACGCTCGAAAGAAATTTATGCTGTCTTATCGTTGCAAGCTAGCGTACACATGCTATTACGTGGACGCACACACGCATATAGCATGAAATTAACACACAAAAAAACAGGAGACGGCGAGGACGGAGATTCTTTTGTTGCCGCTAGAAAACTTGCTTCCACTTTTCTCTTTATTTTCTCTTCTATATATATGATGACACTGGCTACACTGGCTACAAAACATACGTGACCAACTGACTAACAGATTGAGAGCTTGCTAACAACAAACAAACTAACAATATCAATCCAAACAAAACTAACAGACTTTATGTACGTGCAAACAAGCTAACAGAAACCAACGTACTCACGCAAGATTCGTGCAAAGCTAACAGCACTCAACGGCCTCGCCGTGAGCATGACTCGGGCATGCAAAAAACTCCGAAGTATACATGTCAAGATTATGGCTAACAGAGGAGAGGACGCGCGGACAGGGGAGTCCTCTAAGGCCTCATGGGAGCGCTTCCCACCACGCCTCGCACTGCCCTCCTCATCGAAGGCCGCGCGAGCGGGGACATCCGCGCCGAACAATCATCGCCTGTGATTAGGTCATCCATCATCGTGCGCTCCGTTTTCGTCTCGCGCCTGACTAGAGCCACTACTGCCGCCTCCGCCTGAGGGAGGGTCAAGCCTGCGAGTCCGATGACAAGTTAGAGCAGAGTCGAGAACTAGTCGAGCAAGGAGGTAAAGTGGTAAGTAGAAAACTTACATTGGGACTTGGCAAACCCCGGGAAGGCGCGAATACCCCCCGGTGCATCACCCTCTTTGAAAGACAGGCTCCAACCCATCCTGAGGGGGGGTGATCCTCAACATGCAGTACTCCTCGACGGCGTCACACATGCTGAACTTCGCGGCGAGGCCTTTCAGAAGAGCTCGGTGTGCCCTTTCCCTTGAGCCGAAGGAGGGAGAAAAGTGCAGAGGTATCCACATATACATTTGCCCAATTCGGAGTCCGTACATAGAAGTTATAATGGAAACACTGAGCCTTCGACTGGTCGGCGAGATGACGAGGTGGAGAATTGCTTTGCACATGCTAATTTATGTGTGAAATCAATAATGGACCCACAATTGAATAGATAAACTTATTTTCTTGCTCTGGATGTTAATTGATCTTGTTTCTCCTTTATACATATTGTAACTTTGTTGTACTTACCTATTATTAGTATATAAAATATCACAGTAGGAGTCTCTCAAGTTGTTTTCCCTAAAAAAAGTAAAGTAGAAGAGAGGAAACCACAATGACACACAATTTTTTTATCGTGTTGTTCGGAGATTTGCTGGTCTCCCCTAGTTCACGTTAAGGTAAGCCCAAACAAATTGGACCGGCTCCACAAATTAAGACAAACACCTCGAATCCACTACTGGTAGCTCTTTTCCCTTTCGGGTAAGTGAGTCTCAACCTTCACAACCATACTAGGCCTCTTTACAAGCTTTTTGAAGACATCACCGGGCACGACTTCTCCAAGCCGTCTAGGTGGTGACAACTACCAAGAGTAACAAGTCAAGCATCTTGCTTGACCCTCACCAAGTACTACACAAGCACAAGTGGATACTCAATCTACCTATAGATGAAACACATGTAACTAGAGATCTCTTTACTCTAAGGTGCAATACATGCACAATTGAGAGAAGAACACACTAGCTTAAGAGAATAAAATGGGGTGCCAAGAACTATCTCCCAACCGGCCATAAGGGGTAATTATACCCACACACAAAAAAAACTAGTCGTTGAAGCAAGTTCCAGCAAAAATCAGCCTAAACCGTTTTGATCGCCAACCAATGGTCGGCCACACAAAAAACTAGTCGTTTGAACAAGTTCCAGCAAAAATCAACCTAAACCATTTTGATCGCCAACTAATGGTCGGCTAGCCTGGCTTGCCTTGCAACAGCTAGAAAACTAGTCGTTACAGTGGTAGTCGAACGCACCGTCCACAGAAAACTAGCCGTTATAGTGGCAGCTGAACGCACCGTCCACACTGGACCCAGTTGGACCGCACAGCCTGGTTAGACCGCTAATTAGTAGCTGGTCAGACTGCTCCAGCAAAATTCCAGAGAGGGCTCAAAACATGCTCTCTAGTACAGGACTACAGGCTAAACAAGCTCGGTCGCACTACAGACTCTGGTCAGACCGCTAACACATAATCGGCCTGACCGCCTGCAGAAAGGGCAGAGAGATAGAGAACCACCACTACTAGAAAAAGACTACCAGCAACAAAATGCTGATTGGACCGCGCTACAAGATGAACACCCCTTTACCAACGCATAGTTGGTAAAAATCCAAATAAGTGTTGGTACGATCTATACCAACGCATTTACAATGCGTTGCTATTGAGGCCGTTGCGAGAGTCTATTGCAACAGATAAGTAAGCGTTGGTAATAGATATGAAAAGGCGTTGCGAAGTAGCAACGGATATAGTCATGTTGTAACTACACTTGTATGCGTTGGTACTTACCATGTATGGATGACTTTTACTATTTTAATAATAGATATAATTATATTATCACAACACATAGAAGCGTTGGTACTTGCCATACAGATGAGTTTTACTATTTTGGCAATGAATATAATTAGGTTGCTGCAATGATTATAAGTATGTAGAAGTCAAAGTAAAAAAATCATTATCGATCATAGCATGGTTAAAAAAGAACACTCATATATTATAAACAAATTGTTGCATTACACAGAGAACCATCCACATAAGATATGATATAAATATTTTACTTTGACATCATTTCCTAACAGAATAAAATCTAAATGTAATGAAAATCTTGAACATAATTTCCTAACAGAATGTAATCTAAATGTAATGAAGATCATCTGCCTATGTCACCATTCTCCACCTTGCATTGAACATATCATCCATAGCATCATCCATTTATCTTATCAACCTACAATGAAAAATTAGAGTCTATTAATTCACCATTAGAAAGATACAAAATCACAATATTAAAGTAACAAAACTAAAAGGAGCATCATACATAAATCAGAATATATGGCTATATGTAGTAGACCAATTGAAAAATGCATTCTGTTTAGATTTCTCCTCTTCCTTGTAGTTCAAAGTTCAAACTTCAAAAGACACATGCCAATTAGAGTGTCTTGTTCATCCGACCGCACTTTACTACGGAACTACTCATCTTTTGGGAAAAATATTAGATTGTGCATCAAGATTTATCAAGGATGACAATAGCAATCTACACAGAAGCTTCCAATGAGGTTCGTTATATATAAGTACAATTCAAACTTCAAAGTATGCAATTTTACCGCAACATAACTCCTTCATGTGGGGGACGGTAGTTTTCGTTGGTTCTTCAGTTACCAAGACACAAAAAAAAAAGGAAAAAGAAAGCAAGTATTTTTTTGAAGGGTGAAAGCAAGTATTGATATAGATAGAGAAGACTCAAAGTATTGTTCATGCATTGCAACTAAACCACCAGAGTACAGTGCAGTGATCTTTTAGAGAAACAATTTACCTGTGGTTAACTAGCCATGAACCTACACGAGAATATATCAACAGGACTCCATTGGAGAACATAAATCACCTTCCTGCATTCAATGCCCTACACATTATATTCTCTTCATTGCTTATGCATGCATGCATCACACAATGATATACAGTGTTATGATGTGTACATATCAGGAGTCTTAACATATATTCCTTAATTTTTGCTTCTGTATTTCTGGCCACTGCTCAGAACCAAACTAGTATGCATGCACGCTAGAATCCTAGGACCACAAGACCATTCCAATTAAACAACTAGTTCTCAAAGGCTTTAATTAGTGTACAAGTACAGCTAGGCCCCCCCTTAACACTACCAAAAAATTGAGGGAGCAAACCCAGCTATTACACATACATAAACTATGATTAATACTTAATGGTTATAGCTTTTCTTTTCAACATAGGACACTAAAAATTTCAAGAATTTATAGAGGGATCCTATACATGTTCCTGTGGGCAAAACCGAAATCAAGATGGTTTATCTCTCAGAAGCTACCAAAATGAAAACAAATTTTCAGTAGTTATTTTTATCTTATCCCTACCAGTAATTAGCTGATTATTACATTGTATTCTTTTGACGAAAAATGTTACTATTGTTAATTAGCTGATTACAACAATTGATGGACAGTAATTGTTAAGTGGAATTTTTATTTGAGAGTATAAATTACTGATCAACTAATATAAGCTACTAGCAAGCAAGATGCATGTATATTCTTGTGATAGTGTCCACGAAGTTGAACTCCTGGGTTAACAGTAGTGTTATCCACCTGAATGCATAGAACTGGGGATTAACCTGCAGAAAACCATGCTTTTGTCAATATGATCGTAGGCAATTCTATAAGGATAGCGATTGAAGCGGTGTGGATTTCGATATAATGTTTCCAAACATTACAACAAAACTCTTGTAAGAATGTTGTAGGTCCATGTCGATCGGAACAGATATAACGAGATTTGAACACTTCACCCAACAAGTCGGGACCACCTAAGCAAAGCATGGACAAGTGCTATTTAGTGCGTGAAGACTTATACGTAGTTATTTCCAAATGGTCTTTGAAGCTCTCCATCATACTTCGCTAGAAGTTGCGATAGTTTGGAGGCGTACCTCGAATGCCAACAAACCTCGTTGTCTAACTTCACGCGAAGTTGTCTCTAAACTATTAGTTTGGAGGCGTACCTCGAATGCCAACAAAGATCATGTCTAGCTTCCCAGGTTGTCTCTAAACTCACTAAGAAACTCCACGAAGCGGAGAAAGAATCACCTTTGCAAAGTTACTCAGAAGGTTTTCAGATAGCGACATCATGATATAGATAGTCTCATAGTCATGACTATAGTACTATACCAAATAGGAAGTGCCTCAACAGTCTGCTCTACAACAAATGGCATTAAGCATATGGTGAAACAATCGCTTACTCCATACAACATTTTTATCATATTGCTAAAGGAAAATAAGAATGATGCACCAACCAAAAAAGTGAAATAAATGCTTGGGATTGGCTTTAGCTATTTATAAACTTCATGTGGTATTCTTGTGGGTATAGATGTAAGTTGACGGTTGGAGGCTTGGAGTCGCTACTTTGGCCATAAAATTGGGATTAAGGCCTTTTGCTTCAAAATAAAAATAGCACGTAACTATATCACCATGTACGTGCTTCTTAAGAGGTATATGATGGATATTGCAGATATGGAAACTAACTAAAAGTTGAGGTCAGGCTCAAAATACTGACTTACTATCGCCTTTCATACACACTGCTAAACAAACATCACCACCCTTCTTCATATGGTCTGGCGAAAATTGTTGAGATAAGTGATACTGTTCCTCAAAGGATATAAATACACATTACGACAAAAAATCGGAAAAGGAGTGCTTGCAAACAAACCTTTAAATCCTCGCCATGATGCGAGAAAAAGCGATCCAGAACTTAATCGCATGCGATATTGCAAATGATTAAACCTACATGCGGAACTCAACACTAAAAATAAATGTTGACTTGAGATTGTTGAAAGCGGAGAAAACCAACTAGGAGAATGCAAGAGGCACCATGGTCTTCAAATCAAGAGCCTTTTACTTTTTTTTAATGACTGTACTATATTATCACCTTAATACTGACCCATTAAATAGCATAATTCATACAAGACTTAAATTATTCAGAGCAAGAGATCTAAGATATTCGTGATAACCACACCATGGAATTGAGTCTAAAGACCACGAAGTAACAGATAGCCCTAATGCAATTTCTTATTTTTAGTTTTTTTACTTGATTATACAAGCAAATAAATTCCGACCTTGTAGAAGAGATCCTCCACCTCCTTCTCCCGGATGTCGCGGGAGGTTCCCAACATAGATCGTCTGCTCCCAAATAGCGTGCTCATCCTCCCCATTGAAACCTACCAAACAAAGAAGCGCCAATCAGATCCTCCAAACAACGCAGCCAAAAAACAGGGTAGGCAAATGCCCCCATGTCAACATACCGTCAGTACCATACCGTCAATACCACAGTCAACAAAGCAGTAGAGCACAACTCACTAAGAAACGCTTGAAACTAGCGAAATCGCATCCTTCACTAAATTAAGACCATCTCTACTAAAAATCAAAGGGATGAAGCATCAAAAGATGATATCGTGTTCTTTAGGATTACCAGGCTTCTTGGAGGTGAGCGCAGCTTCCTTGCGGCGGATGAGGGTGTTGATGAGTGAGGACTTGCCGACGTTGGAGCGGCCCAGATGGCGAACTTGGGGCGGTCGTCCTTGGGCGATCCAGCCTTTGCTCTCGGCGAACTCCGCCTCCTTCACTGCAAGATCCCCTACAGATGGCCCCACCACGATGTTCGACCCCAGTATGACCATCTCCGCCGCCACCGCCGCGTCTCGCTCCACCCCGGCCAAGAACGGTAGCCGATTCACGGACCCTTAGGCGGCGCGGCCTTCTGGCGTTCTTGGGGCGGGTCGGCGGCAGCGCCGCCACATTACATCACCGGACGAGCGGTCCCACGCCAAGGAGAGCGTCGGCAGACGGAGAGGGCGCCCTCGGGATATGGGGCGGTCGGCAGCGCAATCGAGGAACCAAGACGAGAGGCGACGCAGCGCGATAAGGGGAACCCTAGACGAAAGGGAATTTTTTGGCGACGTAGTGGATCTCACCGGCGGGGGCGTTGGAGAGGAACCAAACGGCGATCTATCGCTGGTCGCTGAGCTACTCGCTGTGGTTGGGCTGCACGCGCCGCACCACCTCGATCGCCGCCACCACCCCGCCGGATCTCCATGACCCGGCGCCGCTTCTGCGCCATGGCCGCCGCCAACAGGCCATCCCTCCGAGGGCTAGCTAGTGGCGGGGAGCACTACCATGCGCAATTGGGGAATGGAAAGGGAGGGGAGGATGGGGAGGGGGCTTTGGCCTTGGGGAATTTCGGGGCGCAACGAAGAAAGGCCGCACCAACCGCAATAAAGACAAGCTGCAGTGGCCAAAAAATTTGGTGGGATCGGAAAAAATTTGGTGGGATCGGAAATTGTGAGAGAGGGAAAATGATAGGATAAAAAAAGATACGAAAAAAATGGAGGGAAGGATTGGAGGGAGATAAAAGTAGTTTTGAGAGTTGTACAAAATATTCAATTTCGATTGAATCAGAATTGGGTCTAAGCTCGTGCATAGCGTTCGACCGGCACCCGTGGCTATAATATTACTTCGTAACATATGTTATCTGTAGTCATCCACATGATTTATGACGAATAGATTTTGCAACGCATATTATGTGTAGCCATAATATTACTTCGCAACGTATGTACAAAGCGTTGCAATGTATGTGTTGGTAAATGGGTGTTCATCTTGTAGTGGCTCCACTGGTAAAACTGCTCACATAGAGCAGGCAAGACTGCCGTGAGGATGTCCAGAAAACAAGGTCTCTGCCAAAATGTCCGAATAAGCAAAATCAGATATTCCAAAACACGTCCGGTTGGACTGCCAACTAAGGCAATGTCAAGTCAGTCTCATCGTTCAGACTGGCTAACAGATGGTGGTCTGACTGCTGTTAAATTGTTTGGAAAATAAGAATGCATGCACTTCAACAATTCCAAAACACATTCACAAATTTCAGTGCATGCAAACAAGGATTTAAAACATGATCCGCGACAAACTTGCAAAACACATTCACGAGCTCTTGAATCAAGCAACAAGGATTAGGAACGCGTACTCGAAATGTTGCAAAACACATTTGTAAATTAAAGTCACATGTATGAGCCTCAATTATTTTCAAAAAAACGTTCACAAATACTAGTATAGACCCCTCTTAATAGTACGTCAACCTGCACTAGCAACCCGGTCTTTCACCAAACACCAAAACCGACAAAATGACTAAGAAATACATCTTTAGCCTATGCTAGTTGTACCTTTGCCTTGTACATCTTTTTGAAGCATGATGAGGAACATCTCCACTTCAAATCCGGGTTCTTGACTTTCAACTAAGGAAAAAGCTAAGAAAACTTAGAAAACTCTTTAAGAAGCCTTCAAGAAGTTCTGCGAAAAAATCTAAGCAAATTTTAAATTTTTTTGGATGTCATAACACATCAGCCCTACACGTCAAGTTGATGAGGTGGTAGATCACATAGAAAAACTGGAAAACTGGTGATATAGCAACCAACTTGTGGATATCATGAGGATATGCTCATGATCTTAGGATGATGAAACAATTGGCAATGTGGCTTTTGGTTTGAAGTTTCACGCGTTTTCGACAAAGTTTCAGATCTGTCGGTCGTGGCTGGCCAGACCGCTTTTATCTTGAATGTTGATATAAGTGGTGAATTAATTTAGGGATAGGTCATATCCATGTTTGTTAATGCATATGTGTTGTATATTGCATGTTTTGGCTAACGTGGGTCAAGTTGTAAAGAACTTGTTCCCGGATTCGTGTTTGCTTGTCTATTGCTGTGCAGGTGGCTTGTAGGTCAATGACGGTCAACGGCGAGGAGGATCGGGACTAAGCTTGGAGAGCTGAGGTCTAGAACGATCATGGATGCCGGGTGAGGTCAAGTGACTCAAGCGTGGCGCAGAATGGACGAGGATGACCGAACGGGCGGTTCGGTCTGATGGTTGGATCAAGCGGCGAGTCGTTCTGAAGTGCTCGATGGTCTTGTGGGATCCGGACGGGAGAGATTTGACGACATGGAGCCGTTGATTAACCTACACGTGCCGAAGCATGGATTGCTTCACGATCTGATGGACTCGGTCTTTTGGAGAAGGATCGAGAAGTGGTATTTTGGTAATTTTACCAAATACCATCTTGGTGACCTTTGACTAAGCGCGGTCTGGCCTCGGCGCACGGTGAAGCGGTTTAGATCAATCGACGATGAAGACGACGCTTTGAGATGCGTCGTGTGTGTTCCGTTGATGTTGGAGTCTTAACTGAGCCCTTATTAGCAGAATCATCTAGAAGGTTTTTAGGGTTTATTGTTGCCCTATAAAAGAGGGAGATGGAATATTCTTTAGGGTGGCTGGAGAATAGAGCAGCCACTAAGAGAAACAGGAGAGCCTTTGTGTGGTGGCCTCCTGAAAAAAAAAATTAGGGGCTGTTTTGGAAAATCTGGTGAGCCTTGGTGGCGGCGCCCCCAATCTGTAATGGCCTGGGAGGAAAACCAGAGCCTCTGGTGCTATGCGGTCTGTTGATTAGACTTGTTATTGCTGTTCTGTTTTGTTTGTGCGGCTCTTCTCTGTGCTTGGCACTGTGTCGGCAGTGGCAGCCTGCGCCCCTTGCTGCTCGTAGTATTGCTGTGGCTGCAGATTAGTTTATTTGGCTGCTTTTTGCTGTGCGTTTTGGCTTTGGGATCCCTGTTCTACCGCAGCAAAAACCGGATCTGTGTCTTCTGCTTTGGTTATTTTGTTTAGCCCTTGGCCTGCTTCTCCGGAGAAACTGAGATCTGCGGCGGCGGCCAGTCCCCAGCAGAAAACAGGAGCATCTGGCCGGCAGATTGTAGCCTGTCCCGTCGGTTTGTAACTCACAGCTGTTGGATTGAGTAG